>JARFXV010002700.1:0-12500 GCA_031761425.1 Cosmopolites sordidus | reverse complement strand
GGAGTTCGGCTTCTTAGGAATCACTGCTATAAGCGCGTGTTTCCATGACTTGGGAAAATATTGCAATCGCAGAATGGAGTTCACAATATTTGTGATTTCTGCGATTTGCTTACTTGGTAATTTCCGGAGCAGGCATACGGTGATGCCATCGCTTCCGGGGGATTTACGGGGAGAAAGTTTTCGAATTATAGCCATAACTGACTTTGGAGATACGAGGTATTCCCGCAGGAAGTCGAAACGTGGGTTTTCGGACATCCGTGTTTGAACAACATCGGAGACCGCCCAATCTCGATCTTCCTGAGCCCCGGGCAGCCTCGGACTCGTCATTTGGAGTCTAAAAGACTCCGCCAGCAGCTCGGCCTTCTCCGAATCGGAGACGGCACGATTGCCATCATCCGACCTTAACGGTGGAATGTCCCTACGGGACTTCCCCGTCAACGATCTTGACAGACGCCAGATCAGCCTCAGATTTGACGTGTCAACAGAGAGAAGCAGGTTACCCCACTTCTCATTTCTGTATGACTTCATCGCCTCTTTGGCTTCTCTGATCGCCCGATTTGCCCGACTTCTATCCTCTCGAGAGGGGGTAGCCCTGGCCTTCTTCACCAGGCGATTTTTCGCCCGGAGAAGATTTTTCAGGTCAGTCGGGAGATCGGAAGTTAGCCGCTGCTGATTCGACGGTCGAGGCTTCGTGGCTAGGCTGTAAGCCTTCAGGATATCCTCTGTCAGTTTACCGACAGCAAGATCGAGCTGCTCCGGGTCAGCAACCCGGGGTATTGGATCAGTGGAATGAAGTATGGTCTTGAAAACCCTCCAATCCGTCACGAAATGCGACGGCTTGAACGGCGCACCTAAGAGTCGGGCGTCACCTAGTTCGAAAAGAACAGGAAGGTGGTCAGAGTCGAGCTCATGCAGAACCGACGTGGCTATCGCTCTTGGGACACCCTTCGTGATGAAGAGGTCTATGACTGAGCCGGCGTGACCCGGATAGTCATAATGGGTGGGTTCGTCAGGATAGTTGACGATACACCCGAGCGAGAAACACAACCGTCCGAGGGTCGCGCCACGAGAATTCGTGTTGCGACAACCCCAGAGCGTGTTGTGGGCATTGAAGTCGCCGCCAGCAATAGTGGCGGCATCACTTCGAAATAGGGCAGTGTAATCAGCGCGCAACGGAGGAACGTTGCCAAGCTGATACACGGAATGGAGGATTAGGGGTCGGTCTGCTAGCTCGACGGAAATGGAGGTTATTTCCAGATTGGCAAGATCTGGTTTAAGAAGTATAGTATGCCGGAGATTACTTTTGATAAGAATCAGCGTGCCGCCACCTCGGCCGCCGATTCTGTCATCCCGAATTACCTTGTAATTCGGGACGCTGAAACGGATTGAGGGTTTTAAGAATGTCTCCTGGATAAGGGCGACGTCAATATTGTGCTCTGTCAGTGCGTGAACAAGTTCCTCCTTCTTGTCACGCACCGAATTAGCATTCCAGGAGATAATTTTTAGGGTATTTGGTTTAACAACCATTAGGTTTTTGGAAAAATTCAGAGAATTGAGTTTGGAGTATACTCATAAAATTGGATATCATTTGACCCATCAGCTGCTGACAAACAGCTTTTGGGTCAAATTGGGAAGGGTCAATTTGTGCCTGAGCACCGCGCTGATTGCGCTGAGACCCCCACACGAAGGTGGGTGCGGGGGTTGGGGGGGTTTTCACGGATTTAGGATTATTAGGCTGAGGAATAGCCTTTTTTGGGGGCTGTGAGGGGGAAGTCCTCACCGCACCCCTGACGGGACGTTTTGGGCACTTCCTGTAATTGGCGGTGTGTTCACCGCCACAATTACAGCAATGGCCCGGAGTATTGCGGGGCTTTTTGCAATCTTTCGATGCATGAGCCTCACCGCATTTGACACATTTGGGGGGAGCTCTGCACTTACGTGCAGTGTGGCCGAACTGCTGGCAGTTGAAACACTGGCCAGGTTCGCCACTGGATTTTTGGGATTCGACCTTAATAGTTTGGTCGAAGAGATACTGGAGGTTAAAAATCTTAGTTTCAGAGTTAGGAATGGTGACAGAAACCACGGGTATTGGTTTACCGTCTTTTTTGAATCGTTCGACTCGGGTTGGATGATAACCCAAGTTGGACAATTCAGCTTTAATATCATTGTCGGATATTGTTTCGGCTAGATTCCGAATCAATACCCTGATATTTTTCTCGTTATGACTGAGAAAAGTGTGGTAAGGATATTTACGCTCTTCGAACAATTTAGTTATTGCTCGATAGGCGTCGGAAGATTTGGGATGAAAAAGTATCCCATTGGGTTTAGTGGTCGTGTGACCGAAATCAATATTCTGAGATTTCAGAATACGGGTTATTTCAATGTAAAAAGTTTTATCGTGAAGAACGATATCGAGAGCCTGTTTATTTTTGGCCGAAGGACCAGATCTGCCGGCGGAATTTGTCGGCTTCTGGTTGGCCTTTGATTGGGAATTTTGGGGAGCCTGGACGGAAGATGTCGAGGCTCCCTGAGATTGGGAACCCGCAGGCCCATTTTCGGAGAGAACTGGATAGTTCTCATCGTCAACGGGCGGCGGGGTGGATTTACGCTTGCGTTTAGTCACAAGCGTAAATTCCTCGGAATCGGAGGCCGAAGTGTGGCCTCCGTTTTTTGGCTCCGTCTCTTGGACGGAAGCCGGCTTACCTGGTTTCTCAAGGGGCTTGCGGCGCAACCTCTTCTTGTTCTTCTTGGAGACCTGCACCTCCATTGCAGATGCAGTCTCCTCTTCGGGGCGAGTTTCCTCCTTTTCTGTGGCGGCCTGGGATTGCCCTTCTTTCGTTTCACTTCGGAAACGATCAAAGGCCTCCCTTAATTCCGCCACTATTGCTTCTGAGGCAGCTAATCTGGCCTCAATTTCTTCATTACGGGCCATTGATGCACTTAGCTCATTTCTGAGCCGAGTGTTCTCGGCCGCGTATTTCCTCACCTGATCTCTAGCTTCGTTGAATTTATCTGCAAGGTCTATGCCGGGGCTCAGAGAGTCCTCCGACCGCGAAAAATCGCACTCTACACTATCAATGGAATTTTCCATTGTTCCCGTAACTCGATTTAGTACAAAACACCCTTACTCACCACAAAAAACCCACAAAACCGCAAAGCCACCGCCCGAAAGCAACGGTCTTTAACGGTTTTTAACGGTTTTTCGTGACGTCACTATCACGCCACTTTACCCCTACTACCTGTAATCGGATTCAGAAGAGCAATCGAAAACACGTCCGCACTCTTCGAATGCCAACCACAGACCTATTTTTTTGGTCAAGGTTCGCTTCATGATATTATATATCAGGAGACCAATAGAAACGCACGAACACGAATCTCTGTTCAATGGGCGGAGCGTAACTTATTCGTACGCTCTGTCACAAATACGGTGCCCTAGGACAGTGCTGAAACCAGTTCACCTTACGAGCTTGTAGTATACGTACGTTAATTCGACGAGTTTGTCAATAATGCCACCAAAAACCAGCGGTAAAGCGGCCAAGAAAGCCGGAAAGGCACAAAAAAACATCTCAAAAACTGATAAAAAGAAGAAGCGTAGGAGGAAGGAGAGTTACGCCATTTACATTTACAAAGTGTTGAAACAAGTACATCCGGATACGGGAATTTCCAGCAAGGCCATGTCGATCATGAATTCTTTCGTTAATGACATTTTCGAAAGGATTGCCGCCGAAGCTTCGCGTTTGGCCCACTATAACAAGAGATCGACAATAACAAGTAGAGAAATTCAAACGGCGGTCAGATTACTTTTACCTGGAGAATTAGCCAAACACGCCGTTAGTGAAGGTACCAAAGCCGTCACCAAATACACCAGTTCCAAGTAAATACGTGAAAATTATTTCGAATGAAAGAAACAAAAACGGCTCTTTTCAGAGCCACAAATGAACGTAAAAAAAAAAAAATATATATATATAGATCTGTAACCGACTCCGAGAAAATAATAAATCTAACATGACTTAAAGAGGTCATCGTTTCTCAATCATTTTCAGTGTCGCGACCCTCTATAATACCCAAAAGTTAAAAAAAAAAAAAAAAAAAAAAACCGTCGCTACCTCCATTATGTGTTCGACCGCCATATTTTTCGATCACATTGAGACCCCTCTATTGCTGAATGCAATCCCCCTACCTACATTTTCTTTTAAGGAGGCTTGGTCCGACCTTAGGGTACAAACGTTCGCCTTCGCCATATTAGAGAAAATGGTGAAATTTACTTCTACCCTTTATAATAAGTATTACTAACGAGAGAAACACTGGCGCAATAGTTATTTCGAGCGAGAAAAAACATGTATTAAGGTAAAAGACTGACGTGATAATTATTTGGAATGAAAAAAAAAAAAATACTCCAAGCTTAAATGTTTCGCCATTGGTTTACGCATCGTTTGGTATAACGAATCGAAACAACGGGCATTCATGCACGATGTATTTTCCCTTTATTATTTGTACATACTCATTTTGTTGGTTCTGAAAAGAACCGGTTTTTTGCTATATATAAAATACGCATATATATATATATATATATATATATATATATATATATATATATATATATATATATATATATATATATATATATGTACGGATTTATATAAAATATATTTTAGGCACGTTCGCCTCGAATACGCCTGGCCAGCTGGATGTCTTTGGGCATGATGGTGACACGTTTGGCATGAATGGCACACAGATTTGTATCTTCGAAAAGACCGACCAGATAGGCTTCGCTAGCTTCTTGTAAAGCCATGACTGCAGAACTCTGGAAGCGTAAATCCGTTTTGAAATCTTGTGCGATCTCACGTACCAAACGTTGGAAGGGTAATTTTCTGATCAACAGTTCGGTGCTCTTCTGGTAACGACGGATTTCTCGCAGGGCGACGGTACCTGGCCTGTAACGGTGAGGTTTCTTCACCCCGCCGGTTGCGGGGGCACTCTTTCTTGCCGCCTTGGTCGCCAATTGTTTTCTAGGAGCTTTGCCACCGGTCGATTTGCGTGCGGTTTGCTTCGTACGGGCCATCTCTTCTCGGACTATTACAATTACAGACGGACGTATAAGAACACAACGGTTAAATCACAGAGGTCGACAACGACACGCACCAGCCGAATGACAATTAAAAAAAGATCTCGAATTTGTTATACCCTCTCCTACGTTGCAGGCCATTGGCCCGGTAACGAACGATGGGCGGGGCCTCCCCGGAAACCCATATATAAGTTTAAGAAATTAAATGTGTTTCGTTGATTCGACGCGAAGACCGTTTGACTAACAAGTATTTGAGAAAAAAAAAAATGACCGGAAGAGGCAAAGGCGGAAAGGGTTTGGGAAAAGGAGGCGCCAAACGTCATCGTAAAGTGCTACGTGATAATATTCAAGGCATCACCAAACCCGCCATTCGAAGATTAGCCCGACGTGGTGGCGTCAAACGTATATCGGGTTTGATATACGAAGAAACCAGAGGTGTATTGAAAGTGTTCCTCGAGAACGTTATCAGGGATGCCGTAACATATACGGAACACGCCAAGAGGAAAACGGTCACCGCCATGGATGTGGTGTATGCCTTGAAACGTCAAGGACGTACTCTCTACGGTTTCGGCGGTTAAGTTGCAGATAAATTATTTGACGTTTTAAAATATCTAAAAAACGAAATCCAGACACAAAAAAAAAAAACGGTTCTTTTCAGGACCACAAAATAACATTCTAAATTATAAAAAAAAAATAGAGAGAGAACATTGTCGATAACGAAAGTGGAATTCACTTCGTTAATTGCCCGAGAGTCCATAAAACGACAATTAAAAAAAAAATATATAAATAACATAGACAGACATGGAGATTACGGACAACCAAGGTGGAATATCTCCCGTTAATCGGTGGAGAGTCGTTACAATAAACGTGCTTAAAATTAATTGAGGTGACATCGGTGAGAATACGACTGGACTTGGTTCACATACGTTTATTTTTACGTATTTAATCGAAATGATCGGATCGAATAATTCATGTAGCTACTGATAAGTACGGACGCCGTTTTCGCCCAAGAATCGCCATCGAGAGAACTTTCTAGCCTAACTTCTCCAATCGTTGCGATTACGGATATGTCTTTCTTTTAAATGTTCGTTCGATCTCCAGTACGTTTGATAATTGATCCTATCTTATCCGCCAATAATAATCATATTGAAATGTATTATAACGGTACGATAGTTAGCAAGGTGGTGGCCAAGACGAAGGATAAGAACGAGACTAGATTCCCTTCGATGGGAGAGAAGATCGATGGCAGGTCGCCGAAAATAGTTTTTTTTTTCCAGTAAGGTTATCTATTGCTCTACGAATCCGTGTACTTAATCGACCGGTGATATATTGGAGGTATTGGCATCGACGGGGCTATATCTTATTTATCCCATATTTATCCGAAATAATCGAAGCACATAAAATGTTTCTCTTGAAATGTCGAAATCGTAGGTTTGTCGTGGATCTTTTAATTTGATCTTGTCGACAGATCGACACGAACCGAACAGCTGCTGTATCCTGAAGGTAATGACAACGAGTCTGAATGAATTTTGTAATCTGGAATATGGCATTTTTTAACGAAAAATACAAAATTAAAAAAATGTTCCAACCTCGTTAAAGGTCTCGGCTAAGCCGGAAAACGGAGCAGTGTCTACGCGTAGACGTTCAGTCCTCCGTTCGCCCCTTCGGGTAAGATAGGCCATCTGTAGGTACAAAAAAATCATTTAGTAAAACGTAATTGTCGCGCGAGCATCGTTACGGTACCGCACTTCATCGTGAGACTAAAGATTTGTCTGTTATATTTTATCAATCTTTGACGACGACAACGAGAAATGGCAGATGCAGAAGTCGGCGGTCAAGCCACGTCTCCATCTAATCAGTTAGGAACGGGTAGCGGTGGTTCAGGGGCTTCATCTGCACCTACAGCAGCAACAACGGCGGCATCGGCGACGATTTCATCGAAAAAAGAAAAAACTGCAAAAAGAAAAAATCCCAAAGCCAAAGCTACGCATCCACCCACCGCCGAAATGGTAACCAACGCCATTAAGGGTCTGAAAGAAAGGGGAGGTTCGTCGTTGAGAGCGATCAAGAAGTATATCGCCGCCAACTATAAGGTCGATGCCGAGAAAGTATCGCCTTTCATTAAGAAATATTTAAAATCGGCGGTCGTATCAGGCACCTTGGTTCAGACTAAAGGAAAGGGGGCGTCCGGTTCGTTTAAATTGGCAGCAGCGGCGTCGTCTAGTTCGTCGGTTCAAACGAAACAATCGGCGGCAAGTGTTGTTTCATCATCCTCCGTTAGTGGTGGTGGTGGTCAAAGGAAAAGAAACACTACGGCAGCAACCAAAGCAGGCGGTAAAAAGAGTCCGGCGAAGAGAACGACGACGACGACGACGACGACGGCAGAAAAAAAAAAGACAGTCAAAAAGGCCACCGGGAAACCAAAGAAAGTTGCCGCCGCCGAGAAGAAGGTATCGGTGAAGAAGGCCGTCGAAAAGAAAATGGGAAAATCGGCTAGTTCGGGATCTTCGGCGATAACAGTTGGCGCCGCCGCCGCCACGGTGCCATCGAAGGCAAAATCACCGTCGAAAGCGAAGAAATCAAACAAAGCTGGCCCTACCAAGAAACCTAAGGCTCCCAAACCGAAAAGTGCCAAGTCTCCAGCCGCAACCGGAGGCAAAGCGAAGAAAGCAGCTTCCCCAAAAAAGAAGAAGTAAACGGTTCTCTCCTTTGTGGTTTCATCATAATCTCGATCAAGAGGTATGAAGAAATCGAATGTGCACAACACAGATTGTTGACTACAACGACCGTCTCGTATTAACCACCTCCATCATCATCATCATCATCATCCGGAGAAGACGTAGAAAACCTGCACGTTTACAAAAGCTTTACGGTTTTCAAAAATCGGTTCTTTTTAGAACCACAACATTTAATGTCACTGAAAAAAAATTAAGAATAAACATCCCTTAAGTCATGATACTGATATATATATATATATATATATATATATATATATATATATATATATATATATATATATATATATATATATATATATATATATATATATATATATATATATATCTATATATAGATATATATATATATATATATATATATATATATATATATATATATATATATATATATATATATATATATATATATATATCTATATATACATATAATATATATATATATATATATATATATATATATATATATATATATATATATATATATATATATATATATATATCCGAAAGGTAATATTAAATCGATACTACTAACTATTTGAAAAGGTTACCACCGAACGATGCCCGCGAGGATTTTATGCCGATTTAAGTCCCTCCATTTGTAGCGGTTTTTTTTTGCGTTTCTCAGGTGTTTTTAACGTTTCCCAGTCACGTAATTCTCGATTCATATCGATAAAACGCTAAGGAGATCATGAGGTATTTTTTTTATTGATAATGCTATTGTCTTATGCCTGTCAGGCATTTCATTTAACTTTAATTGATGTACATACTTAAAGTATATCTATAGATCATGCAACTGTATAAGGAATACGTATCGATAGTATTTTTTTTTTTCATTCCAAAGATGTTTTGTTGGTCCTGAAAAGGACCGATATTTCGAATCAGGTAAAGATCCATCGTGCAGGGATGCAGCAATCCGTTTTAATATTTTATTTCGTTTTACTGTCGGTCTTCTTAGGCAATAGCACGGCCTGAATGTTAGGCAAAACACCCCCTTGTGCGATGGTCACGCCGGACAATAGTTTGTTCAATTCTTCGTCATTTCGAATGGCTAATTGTAAATGTCGTGGTATAATCCTCGTCTTTTTGTTATCTCTGGCGGCATTTCCCGCCAATTCCAATACTTCGGCGGCTAGATATTCCATCACCGCGGCCAAATATACCGGTGCTCCGGCACCGACACGTTCCGCGTAATTTCCTTTTCTCAACAATCTGTGAATACGACCGACAGGAAACTGCAATCCGGCACGATTCGAGCGAGACTTTGCTTTCCCTTTAACTTTGCCACCTTTTCCACGTCCGGACATGTTTGGTTATTTTATTTTGTTTTTTTAACTATAACCGTTCAGATTCGTACGACACGAACGTCGCAGAGTCATATGAGATACTGTATTAATCGGCATACCCCATTATATACTCAACGGACGAACCAGACGGTTAGTTGTATGGGCGGAGCTAAACGAACCCGTACGATCCGTCACAAAACGGACGAGGTTGCCCGTTCGAGAATCAGTTTACGATACGAACTTCTGCCATACGTACGTAAAATCGTTCAGTTTGTCCAACAACAATGCCACCTAAAACCAGCGGTAAGGCGGCCAAGAAAGCCGGAAAGGCTCAAAAGAATATCTCGAGAACCGATAAAAAGAAGAAGCGCAGGAGGAAGGAAAGTTACGCCATTTATATTTACAAAGTGTTGAAACAAGTCCATCCGGATACTGGAATTTCCAGCAAGGCCATGTCGATCATGAATTCTTTCGTTAATGACATTTTCGAAAGGATAGCTGCTGAAGCTTCCCGTTTGGCTCACTACAACAAAAGGTCCACAATAACAAGTAGAGAAATTCAAACGGCAGTCAGATTACTTCTGCCTGGGGAATTAGCCAAACACGCCGTTAGCGAAGGTACCAAAGCCGTCACCAAATACACCAGTTCAAAGTAAATACGTGAATGAAACAAAAGTAAGACTGGCGTCACAATTATTTCGAACGGAAGACGGAAAAAAAAAAAAACGGCTCTTTTCAGAGCCACAAATGTTAAAGATAATAAAAAAAAGAACGAAAAATAAACGGTCTGTAATCGACTCCGAGCAAATAATACATCTAACTTATCCTTTAGGTCTTCGGTTCCCAATCGTTTTAGAATCGTCGTCGTCGTCGTAAGTAAGAAAACGTTGCGACCCTCTTATTTTTTGAACACTTTGAGACCCCCTATATATTTTAGTCTTGAAGAGGCATTGGACCCTATAATATGGCGAAAATTACTTATTTTCAATAGTATATGTATCACTAGCGAGAGAAAAACCGGTGCGATAAATACGTTGTCGCGATCCACTAATTGGCCAAAAAGTCAAGTAAAATATGTTGCTACACCCTTTATGCGTTGCGATCCCCCTATTTTAGAACACATTGAGATCCCCTCTATTCCTGAATGCAACCCCCCTTACATTTTCTTTTAAGGAGGCGTGGACCGTAGGGGGCAAACGCTCGCCTTCACCATATTATAGAATATGGTGAAATTTACTTATTTTCTCTATTATAAGTATCACTAACGAGGGAAAAAATGGCGTGATAATTGTTTCGAGCGAGGAAAAAAAAAACAATGTCAACGTAAAATTAGCGTATAATTCTGAAATAAGAAAAAGAGCAACTTGATAATTATTTCGAATCAAAAATGAAATGAAAAAAAAAAACCTCCAAGCTTATATGTTTCGCTTTTGCTTTAAGCATCGTTTCGTATAACGAGTCGAAACAACGGGTTTTCTTGCACGATGTTTGTTTTCCCTTTCTTATTTATACATACTCATATTGTTGGTTCTGAAAAGAACCGGTTTTTTGTTATACTTTTATGATATATACCCACACATATACATTTACATTAATTATATTTAGGCACGTTCGCCTCGAATACGCCTAGCCAGCTGGATGTCTTTGGGCATGATGGTGACACGTTTGGCATGAATGGCACACAGATTTGTATCTTCGAAAAGACCGACCAGATAGGCCTCGCTGGCTTCTTGTAAAGCCATGACTGCGGAACTCTGGAAACGTAAATCCGTTTTGAAATCTTGTGCGATTTCACGTACCAAACGTTGAAAGGGTAATTTTCTGATCAACAGTTCGGTGCTCTTCTGGTAACGACGGATTTCTCGCAGGGCGACGGTACCTGGCCTGTAACGGTGAGGTTTCTTCACCCCGCCGGTTGCGGGGGCACTCTTTCTTGCCGCCTTGGTCGCCAATTGTTTCCTAGGAGCTTTGCCACCGGTCGATTTGCGTGCGGTTTGCTTCGTACGGGCCATCTCTCTCTTTACCGAATATTACAAGTACAGTCAAAGGTACAAGAACACTAAGGTTAAATTACGGATAGGAGTCGACAACGATGAGCACTTATCGAACGACAATTACAGAATGATGATCGACGCATACCAAAATTGGTGTTTTATTCTCTCAGGCGACTCGCTAGTGGTCCGGCAACTAGCTATTGGTCGGGTCGAGAGCAATGGGCGGGACGTTCCCGAAATCTGACAAAAGTAGCATATGTGTCATGTATGCCGACAGTCGTGTTCCGTCAATCCAAAACGAGGACGTTTCATTTATAAGAATTGACCAATCGATCGTCGATTTGAATTTAAAATAATTATATAAAATTAAAAAAAAAAAAATGACCGGAAGAGGCAAAGGCGGAAAGGGGTTGGGAAAAGGAGGCGCTAAAAGGCATCGTAAAGTGCTTCGTGATAATATTCAAGGCATCACCAAACCTGCAATTCGAAGATTGGCCCGACGTGGTGGCGTCAAGCGCATATCCGGTTTGATTTACGAAGAAACCAGAGGTGTCTTGAAAGTATTCCTCGAAAACGTAATCAGAGATGCCGTAACTTATACGGAACACGCCAAGAGGAAAACTGTCACCGCTATGGACGTCGTGTATGCCTTGAAACGTCAAGGGCGTACTCTCTACGGTTTTGGCGGTTAAATTACCCGATGTTTTGCAATATTAAAAGAAAACAAAAAAAAAAAACGAATTCTAGACAGACACAAAAAAACCGGTTCTTTTCAGAACCACAAAAAAAAAAATACTTACATAAAAAAAGGGATACATTGTCGACAACATAGGTGAAATTTTCATCATTATTTATACGATTATCTAGAAAATTTTCTCACATATAAAATAAGATAGAAAAAGGGGGGAGACGGACACATTGTGGATAAAGCAGGTGGGGATGAATTTCCATCCCTAATTTTCG
The DNA here is from genome assembly GCA_031761425.1 of Cosmopolites sordidus. Classification (NCBI taxonomy): domain Eukaryota; kingdom Metazoa; phylum Arthropoda; class Insecta; order Coleoptera; family Curculionidae; genus Cosmopolites; species Cosmopolites sordidus. The sequence goes on along the minus strand of JARFXV010002700.1, from coordinate 457 downwards.
GGGAAGCATTCAATTTAACGAGCGCAAAACAAATTGAAGTAACGTGGATGAGAATAAGGTATCAGAGATGCAGTAACTGAATTCCTAACACGTCAAGAGAAAAACCGCCATCGCCATGGTTGTGTATGCCTTGAATGTATGTCAGGGGCGTACTCTCTACACTATTTTGGCGGTTAGATTTACTGACGATTTGCGATATTATAAAAAAAAGAACTCCGGGCATAAAAAAAGGTTCTTTTCAAAAACCACACTCACATAGAAAAGGGAGACATTGTCTCGATAAGTAATGTCGAAATGATTGTGGCGTGTTCATATATTAAATAAGAACAGATATTTTTGATATTTTTTGAGTTTTAGATAGTGGCGAAAAACCCAAATAAAGGATAAAAAATATTGTCTCGATAAAGCGGATGGAATTTTCATCGTAAATGTTATAGTGAATGTCTATATAAAATAC
>JARFXV010002699.1:0-25826 GCA_031761425.1 Cosmopolites sordidus | reverse complement strand
AAGTATGATAAATTTATTATTAAACTTGACTAAATAAATCAAGGATCACAAATGCATTCACTGATTCAAAAAGACAAAGTGAAAGAATTAATTAAAAAAAAATGAACTGTGGAAATCAAATTCACGAAAATAGAATCGAATTCACGGAAAAATAGACATAATTATCATGCTGTACTTCATTGAAACAAAAACTTCACCGTTCAATTTTGGTTGAATCGGATTGGGGGATAAAGGACTGTCTAATAACAGTGTCAGAACTATAAAATGAGGCACAATAATAACTACAAGTGATAAACCGGATATTTTTATTAATTTGTTAATTCATTAAATAAATTAAGGCGCCAATATTATGTTTTTTAAGGAAGTAATCGTAACAGAGGGGTCCTTAACGGGTTTCCTATTTTCGACCAATAATATTCGTTGTGTCAATATTTTGGTGACGCACCCTGTATTGTCAATTATGGGATTCATTATAAGTCATTCCAATATAAATGCATGTTACACTGCTCAAGTAGACGAATTTTAATTTACATCTCCATTTTCAACATTATCTTATGGATTTTTGTTTCATTCATATAAACCAGTTGTTTGGGTGGTTGATTGATTGGTGCGGTAGAGTTTAATAATTCAAAAAAGTTGATTTTTTTTCGGTGAACTGTAAAATATTAATATTTACACTTTCTAGAAAATTTTATTTGCAGTTTTAATATTATGTTGATTTTAAAAGTATGCAATCTTGAATAAATTACTTATCAATTTAGTATCAGTGTTTTTATTAATAATAAGACTACTCAAACCGATTTCCATTTTATCAGTCTGGTTTTTAAGATAGCCCTATTGGCTCTACTTTTACTACTTGTTTTGGGGTCTCCAATTGACCCAGGATATTCAAACCGAGAAATTAAGTGGCTGATGCAATAAAACGCAAATTATGATCATGAAACATTTTTTTTAATTATTTTTTTCCTTTATTTGGGTTTTTCGCCACTATCTAAAACTCAAAAAATATCAAAAATACCTGTTCTTATGTAAAGAAAGAATCACTGGGTAAAAACAAAACACCAAACGGAGACATATTTCTCAGTGATTCTTTTTTTGTAAAAAATCTACCTAACGAACAAAATTTTAAAGATATAAAAATGTTATAAAAAATCTTACAAACTTTTAACGTGAACGTTACGGAGGGTACTCTCCCCCGGTTTTCAAAACTAAACTAAAAAATAAATTATATTAATTTGCAATATATAAAGTAACGAGTGAAAGTAAATATATTTTTTTGTGTATGTCAACGATACATTGACAACAATAGATTTTCATGAGAGTGACATACTACCAAAAAATATATATAGGTAATGTTTACTGTGTGATTGTTTATTGTACTGATGGTGTATTCAAATATTTACACAATCAATCAAATATTTACACTATAAATAATCACACAGTAAACATTACCTATATATATATATTGGTAGTATGTCACGGTCATGAAAATCTATTGTTGTCAATGTAAGTATCGTTGACATACACAAAAAAAAATATATTTACTTTCACTCGTTACTTTATATATTTCAAATTAATATAATTTATGTTTAGTTTAGTTTTGAAAACGGGGGGAAAGTACCCTCCGAAACGTTAACGTTAAAAGTTTTAAAATTTTGTATAACATTTTGTTCAGTTCAGTTTTTACCCAGTGATTCTTTCTTTACATAAAAACAGGTATTTCTGATATTTTTTGAGTTTTAGATAGTGGCGAAAAACGCAAATAAAGGAAAAAAATATATGAACACGCCACAATCATTCAGACATTAATCAAACATTTTGTGTTCCGTCAATTTTTGTCCCCAAAAACACACATTTCTGATGTATTGATGACATCGTATCATATAAGATGAATGTAGATCTTGTAGAATACACAGTCTGTGCAATACAAAAGCTAACTGACGTAACCAGCAGACGCTCTGTTTATTCATTGGGAATTACGTGATGATATATTTTTGAACATCCATCAAAAAATCAAGTTTAAGTTTTCTTGTTTCTGTGTTGACATAGCCGGTCAGTAAGCATTGACCATCTTCAACCTTCGTCTCTATCCGAATTGATCTCCAGCAGCCCCTTACCAATTTTTGATGTGCAGTAGTTCTTTTCCTCCTTTTAAGTTTAAGTTTTCAGTTGCATTAAAATATCAAAAAGAGAGAGATTTTAGTTAACAACACACACATTTCAGAAATGAATGAGTTTGTGGCATTGAGTACTTAAACGTTATTAAGTACATTTTAAGTGACTTGCAAGATTTCATGATGGAGAGTGAAAGAAAAGTCAAGAAAATAGCCGAAATCGATGATCTCACTGGCAATATTAACTCTAGACTGTACACCATGAAATCGCCTACAATGTAGGCGAATATTTTCTTAGCAAGTACGCAAAATTGTACCCAATTTTTTGCTTCAAAAAATTCCTGATGCTCGACCATCACATCATATTCACCAGATTTAACTCAGTTGGGTTTGTAGGCGTTACCAAGACTGAAACTAGCATTTCGACATGAGTTCGAATATCCAGCAGTGGCGACAGTGGCTTTGAAGTAACAACTCCAAAAAATTAGTAGTACAGGTGCTTGTGAAAATTTGCAAAAGTTTCAATTTGCATCAGTTACAGTTTCCTATAGACAAACTTTATTTTTTGACAGAAATGCTTAAACAAAAAATCAAATTTACAATGGTGTAAAATCAAGTTAATTGAGTCTATTACTACTCATTTCTAAGCGCATTGACGTGTCGGTATTTTGTTGATATGTGATATGTTTTAGAACTGCCCTTTTAAATTTTTTACATTTTGGAATACAGCTTGATCACTCAATACAATGTTGATATGCGCGTATCATCGAAATATGCCTACTGTTTTTGCACAAGAAATTGACATACAAATTTGTTGTGCAATAAAATTCAAAACAATTACCTTTATACCACATTGATCAAAAAATTACCGGAATTTATTCAGAAAAAACAAAATATAAGTTTATCATATTGATATTGTCCCCTTCAAAGTGATTCCCATGGACTGTAACGCACTTACGCCAGAGCTTCATCGAACCATCGAAACATTTTTTATACTCGGTGTTGGGTATGGCCATCAGAGCCGTCATCGATTTTTCCATAACCTCTCGGCTGCTAAAACGCGTTCCCCATAGCGATTTTTTACTAAAAAGAGTCAAATCAGGTGAATTCGGTGGCTGTTGGATGGTATTCGTTCCGTTCTTGGTAAAAAAAATCGCGGATAATGATGGCATTATGCGACGGTGGGTTATCGTGATGCAAAATCCACGAGTTAGTTGCCTACAAATCCTTTCTTTTTTGGCGAGTTGCTTCACGTGATACTCCTTGTAGACCGTTTGACCTTCCGGAAGCAATTCATGATGCACAACACCGTCGTAGTCCATGAAAACCAAGAGCATCGCCTTCTTTTTTGATTGAAAACGACTTGATTTTTTTCGGTCTTTGCTCATTGGGTGCACGCCATTCACTCGCCTGATGTCTGGATTGCGTGTCATACTCAAACCCACGTCTCCAGTAATAATACGTTTGATAAATGTTGTGCCGGATTTAGCCTTGGAAATAATGTGTTTTGCGATGTCAACGCGGTCCCTTTTTTGCAAGAAATTCAGGTTTTTCTGCACCAACTTTGAAGCAACACGGCGGAAACCCAAATAATTAATTAAAATGTCTTGAACGGATCCATAAGCAATGTTCAGGTCCTCTGTTAGCTCTCTGATGGTTAATTTGCCGTTATTGACCACCATTTCTTTTACTTTATCGATGTCTTCGTCGGTTTTCGATGTTGACGGCCTGCCACTGTGTTCGTTATCATTCACGAACTCACGACCATTTTTGAAGCGTTCGTGCCACTGACAAACGACTATATTCTTTAGAGTACCGAAACACTTTTCCAACATTTCCAAGGTCCTCGCACCATTGAATCCGTTTTAATGCAAAATTTAATACAAACTTGTGGTTGCAAACGCAATTCCATTTTTCAAATTGTAAAAATCGAAAACACGCAGAAAGGCAGATGTACTCAAGACTGCGTAATTTTTACAAATGTCAGGATATGATGCTGACATTTGGTGGGAATATCAACGACAGATATGGCAACCTAGTAAAAAAAGCAACTCTAATCGGGTGACTGAGAGCGGCATGATGGTCATTCCGGAAACTTTTTGATCAAGGTCATCACTGGTGTTAACTTGGCAATATTTTGGTTAAAAGTATATTGCCATTGTAAAATGTTGTAATCTAATAATGTCCTGACATGTCTGATTTGAGTAGTTTCTTTAATGTTATTTAAATGATTTAATTTAATTTAATGATTATTTTATTTGATTGACGTTAAAAATAGTCGCCTGTTTTCTACATATAGGGTACGCACACAAAGAAAGCAGGTTAGCCAGGGCCTAATTTCAGCGCTGAATACCGTTGCCAGTTTTCCCGCTGGTACGTACATTACCATTATTACATCATTTCATTAAAGAACGCTGGTTATCAACGAGTAAAAAAGCAGATTTCATAAATGCAAGATGTCCAGTTCATCATCCGATGAAGAATTTGTGAAGATAAACACAAAATATATACAAATAATAAAATAAATTGTAAAATGTAAGTACACTATAAATAAAATATTTCGAAATAATAAAAAAAAAATGAATTGAAAGAAAAATAATCAACATGTGAGTGTGGACGATTTTAGCGGCCGCATTAATAATTTTTCTACTGAAAATCCACGTCCGGCGCCGAAAATAAGCGACCAAGAATTAAAAATTCATTTCGGTAAAATAGTCGGTGCCGGTTGACGTTTGTTTACAAGTTCCAACACGCTTTGTTTAAGTGTACGATCATTTAAAACCTAAGGGTACGCACACAAAGAAAGCAGGTTGCCAGCGCCTATTTTCGGCGCCGAATACCGGTGCTAATTGTCTCGCTGATACGTACATTTCCATTATTGCATCATTTCATTAAAGAACGCTAGTTATCTGCGAGTAAAAAAGCAGATTTCATGAAGGCAAGATGTCCAGTTCATCCTCCGATGAAGAATTAGTGAAGATAACCATAAAAATATTACAAATAGCGGCCTTAGACCTTCATAAACTTATTTCGAAATAAAGAAATCAGGTTTCCTGCTTACTGGTAGTCGGCACCTATAAAAGCCGATTATTTACTTAGGTTTTAAATGATCGTGAACATAAACAAAGCGTGTGGAAACTTGTAAACAAACGTGAACCGGCAACGACTATTTTACCTATGAATTTTTAATTCTTGGTCACTTATTTTTGGCGCCGGACGTGGATTTTCAATAGAAAAATTATTATTAATGTGGTGGCTTAAAATCGTCCACACTCACATGTTGATTATTTTTCTTTCAATACTTTGTTATTATTTAGAATTTTTTTATGTTTATAGTATATTTTATTATTTCGAAATAAGTTTATGAAGGTCTAAGGCCGCTATTTGTATATATGTTTATATTTATCTTTACAAATTCTTCATCGGAGGATGAACTGGACATCTTGCCTTTATGAAATCTGCTTTTTTACTCGCAGATAACCAGCGTTCTTTAATGAAATGATACAATAATGGAAATGTACGTATCAGCGGGACAACTGGCACCGGTATTCGGCGCCGAAAATAGGCGCTGGCTAACCTGCTTTCTTTGTGTGCGTACCCGTAAGCAGGAAGCCTGCTTTCTTTGTGTGTGCACGCTATACGCAGGTCGTCTTATGAGAAACAGAATATTTACCTTGAAATGGTGCTAATATCTATGAGAGGTTAAATTCAATATTTGAGATTATATTTTTGATTATGTACAATAATATTTGGATATACCTATAATATTCTTTTGTGTGGTGTAATATGTAACGGTTATATCATGATCTTCGTCCAGAACAAGTTTTCAAAGTGATGAAGATTACCCATTTCTTACATCATTTCGGACAGTCAATTGTAAATATTATCGACCATAAATAATAAATGATTTTATGTGATAGCCCAACAAAAGTAAGGCCTGCTTCTGCTTGGAATTCGTTAATATTTCTTGCACTATTTTTCTTAGAGCAAAAGGTCGATTTCGTCTTAAACAAACTGTTTATGTGTTTTTTTTTAATCATTGTATTAACTAACAAGGTGCTTAAACGGTAACTATATAAAATAGAATAGTATAACGACTACCATCTTTGTAACACACTGCCTCTCAAACTTACGGGAATATAAAAAGTAACACATCGTTCTTTTTTAGTGACACAACTGACTTCAAATACCGTCCCGGTCGTCGCATTGTCGATGTTCAGTATTTAATTGATCGCATACTTCAATTCCCCCACAGAACTTTTTTCTTCTGTTCATCTAAAAATATGGAAATAAAAAACGAAATTAGAGAAGGTTTCTTTTCAGTGTACACGCTAAAATGTAATAGGTGCAAAAAAGAATATCACATCTGCAGTGAAGAGCCGAAAAAGGAGCTTTTGGATGTCAATTTAGCTTTGGTGGCTGGAATCGTCAGTTTGGGATTGGATTTGTATCAGTTGAATGAGCTGTGCAGCGCCGTACATATGCCAGCTATATCTGCTGAAGATTTTAAATCATATATGAACGAGATTCGTGACATCTATAAACAGAGCAAAGCAGAGAGCGAAGATGGTTCTTTTGTCACTGCTAACTTGCGAAGTTCTACACCCAATGAAAGTGGAATTTTTGACTATTCCAAAAACAGCACTAAAATATCCAATATACTTGATACATTGGACAGTTCAGTTGTACCTTTAGATCATGATGAAAGAAAGAAATGCTTCTTGGAAGAATTAGAACGTGATATAGACAAAATAGAAATATTAACGCAAGGTCAAAGAAACGATGAGATTTGGTTTAGAGAAAGAAGGAAGAGGCTTACAGCTTCTAATTTCGGAAGGATATATAAATTATTGGATACAACTAACAGAAAAAATACAGTCAAGTATTTATTGTATTCCACATTTAAAGGTAGCGTAGCTACACGTTACGGCCAAGACAACGAAGATAATGCTATCGAAATGTTCCAAAATATCACCAGCAAACAAGTTGTTAAATCCGGCTTGGTTATTCACAAAGATTACCCATTTTTAGCAGCATCTCCCGATGGTGTTATTGTGGAAGAAAATGCATTAGTGGAAGTGAAATGTCCATACAAAGCACGAAATTCTAACTTAAATGAAGCATTCAATAATAAAGAGATCCAGTTCGCGACTTTTCAGGATGGTGTCTTGCGTCTAAAAAAAGAGGATAAGTACTACTATCAAGTTCAAGGTCAATTGCATGTAACAGGAAAAGACCACTGTTATTTTATAATATGGACACCAAAGGACATAGCCTTTGAACTAATTGAAAGGGATCAGGAATGTTGGGATAAAATGTTCCCAACGTTGGAAAAATTTTATTTTTGTCACCTACTACCGGAAATATTGAATCAAGCAGTTTAGATTTGACATTACATTTAGAAAATCAAGAAAATGTATCAATCTTTTAGATTAAACCAAAGCTGATAATCATCGAATCTCAATTACAGTCTGATTTAAATGCCTTGTTAGTTACAAAAAAAATTATATAATTTTTAACGGAAAAGTCTGCATTATTTAGAAGAATATTCTATTTAGTTTTATAATCTGTAATTAAGTGACCATTTGATAATATGGGTCAATAATTAAATGTGCAAATATTCCTGGGCTAGATGTATTTTTTTCTATTGAATATTTTGTTCTGAAAATTAACTCAAGGAAATTTTATATTAAACGTCAAATCACATGTTTACAGTTTGCCAACCATGTTAACATCATCTGGAGATGATGAATTCATTTTGATTGTTTGATAAACAAACGTGGTTTGGTTTGGTAAACAAGTCATTTGGTGTTTTTTGAAAAATCGGCTTCATTTATGTATACTCTCTCTAAACCAAATACATTTAATTAAGATCAATTTAATCAAGATTATGCTAATATATTATTAAGTAAACTTTCTATATCTAAGTGGCTTACAACATATACACTTCTGAAATTGTGATAGGAGCTTATTGGAATAATTAAAATAGGCTGTAGATAAAATTGAAATCTAAATCTAAGGTAATAAACAGTGATATATTGGTTAGCAAAAGAAGAGAAATACAGCTCCGAATTTCGAAAATATAGATAAATTATTAGATACAACTAATAGAAAAAATGTAAACTCAAAGAGATTTTTCTCTAAATACCAAGTTACTTTTTTTTAATCCTCTCGACGCGCGTTTTGCTAATTACCTTTGTATCATCAGGAGACGATGTGAATCATCTAACGAAATCATCATGATATAGTTAGCCAAATGGGTGTCGAGAAGATTAAAAAAGTGATTTGGTTGTAGTAAATATCTTTGAGTTTAGTTTTTCACATTAAATGTTCCAACAAAAGATAGAAGAAATATAATCAAATTTTTGTTGTATTTTACTTTTAAACGAAACCCAGGCACCTGTTATGAATATTACATTAATACTGTCGTATTATTGACTTATTAACAAAGATTGTTTTAGTGGGATGAAAAAGGCAATAGTAGAAGTGAATTGCTTAAAGTTTGCTTGAAATTCGAACTAATCATTAAATAATAAAAATTCAATTCAGCACTTTCAGAGTGGTGTTTTCCTTGTAGAAAAAGATGAAGTGCTGTTATCAACTTCAAAATCATTCTTTAGACATGACATTCAAAATATATCAATCTTTTGTAGGAAAATCAAAAATGTAACTTTAGCTAACTGATCGTCGACAGTCTAATGCGTTAATTTGCAACAGTTTAATGCGTTAATATAATTATAAGTTTAAATATTTTTCTAGTAATTATGTTGTAATGTTACATGTTTTTAACCTCGTGAAATAATCTCTATATTGTGTGTATAATAGCAATCTTAATAAATATATTCTAAATCTACAAAATATAACTTTACTAGATCAGTTTTTATATTGAAATATTTAGTGGGAAAACTTATATTTTCTATAACACATTGCCAAAGCCCGTTTTGTTAAAATTGTTGTTAACGAAACGCGCAAAGGGCAGAAAAACCCTTCAGTTAAAATAGTTTCTAATTACATTATTTTATTGTTTGCAAACTTTCTAGGGAGTTCAAATATGTTGAAGTGATAAAAATGTATATTTTAATATTATTAAGCTAGTGTTATTTAGAAATTATTTTATATTTATACTTAAAATATATAACAGTATATTATGTAGCATGTCTTTATATGTTCTTATATTGTTTAATATAATTGTCAAATCCATACATATATTTTTCTTTTAATAAAATTACAACTAATTTAAATAGTAAGATTAAGGAGTAATATGGTTTTAATAGCATTTTTAATCTAAAGAGTTAGGCTAAGGTGTTCTTCAGATTTTTCTGACTAGGTACACTGCACCTGCACACATTACTTTACTTTTAGCACCTACTGCATTAATTCAAATAGTTTAATTCTTGAATCTTCTCGTTATCCCATATTGTTCAAGCAGCTGGCTTGTTTCAACGTTAATGTGTTTGTGAAGCTATTCTTGGAGCTTTTGGTCTGCAACCATCATCTCCACGTCCAGGTAACGATAGAGGATTTATTTCTTATATGGCAAGGGGCATATTCAATGCCTGTGTTTCTTATTCTGGAAGCATTGTAAGATTTCAATGTTACTAGTCCTGGCACAGCCCCATATATTACCAGCAGAATTTCTTCCTAACAGCCATTCTGTTTTTAACATCATGTTCTTCCTTTTACTTTTTTAATGCGCTCTTTGAAACTTTTCATTAAATATACATGTATGGTAATAAATGAATGTAAACGAACCCATTGATTTACTCCTTTTAAATATATATGTTATATCTAGTTGTGTAACAATAAACTTTTCTAGTTCGCCTCGCAAGAATATCTGGCAAGGACAGGCCTTCGATACTCATCCCGGATCAGCAAATTCTCCAGCTTATTCGCCGGCTCCTTGTCTGAAAGTGAGAGGAATGGTAGATGAAGCCGCTGGTTTAGGAGCATTGGCGGCTCGTGAAGCAGTATTATCAAAAGTGGCTCATCGTTGTCGAATTTTGCACTGCCATGCTGAACCGAACAGTGGCTGTGTATATCTCAAATGCGGGGATGCTCAAGATGCTGCAATTGCCTTTAAAAATCTCCATGGATGGTGGTAAGTATTTTTTGTTAAGACACGTATTTTAACTTTTCTATGGCTTAACAGCCCATCAAGGACATTTGGTCTATATTTTTTTTACATGGACTGTGACCACCTGTTTCCATAACTTCTATAATCTAGTTATGGGGAAGAAGCCTTTTGTATCAATGCTTTTTTGTCTCTTCTGTTATTCTTGCCCACTCCTATTCTGTTATTTCCATCGCTTGTAGATCCTTCTTAACATACCCCCCCCCCCGTCTCTTCCTTAGTCAACTCTTTGATCTTGATCCCACTACACTTTCCCGATATTTCGACGATTATTCATCTCTACCTTTTTGTCCATCTGCACATTTAGTTGCTTTTCTAATAATTTGCTAAACTTCTTGTAAGTCACATTTAATAGCTATATTTCTCTAGTTTTTATATTCTGACTTATCACCTTTCTTATGTATTGGGCAGATTGTTGTTACTTTCCAATCGTTTGCTATCTTTTCTGGTGTCCACGCATCCCTTATTAGTTGATAAATTCCTTTAATAAATAATCCTTTTTGTATTTTTCTTTATTTGGGTTTTTCGCCTCTATCTAAAACTCAAAAAATGTCAAAAATATTTGTTCTTATGTAAATAAGAATATAATTGATCATGACGAAAAACCCAAATAAAGAAAAAAATATATATGAACACGCCACAATCATTCAGACATTACTTAAAATTCCTTTTTATATTGCCCAGTCATCCTGGAGCTTTGTTATTCTTTATTGCCACAATCAAAAAGATCATTACAAAAGAGCTATGATAAATTAAAGATTAAAGTTAAAAGATTCGGTCTATAAATAATTATAGACAAAACAAAGGTGATGGAAAAAAAGAACTAATCAAAGAAGAGAACAGAACTGGACAATCGACGATGACAACATTAAAGTTGTGAAAGAATTTACTTATCTGAGAAGCAAATTAGATGAAAACAATGTCATAGGAGATATCAGAAATCGTACGAGATATATTTTTTAAATAAGGTTCATTTTTTAGTAAGAAGAAAATACTATAAATATCATTAAAATATATGTTTCCATATTCTACATACTTTTAATATAATTTCTACTACTTTTTTACATAATTTCCATTTTTCTTCAAACATTTGTCAAACCACTCAACAACTTTTTGAATTCCGAAGTTAAAGAAATCTTAAAAGATAATAAATACTTTTTAAAGAAATTTTATGATTTTTAAGGATGAAGTTTGAAAATAATACAAATTAAAACAATTATTGATTTATAGAAAAAGAATAAAGTTTATTATAAAAAAAAATCACAAAATATATAATAAAATACATAAACAAATTATGTCAAATAAAATAAATTCATTGGTATAATTCCATTTTTTTAATATAGTCCTGAAAACAAGGAATCACATACATCGCTGGATTCGTTGGCACGCGTCACAAAAATGTGATGTTTCTTTCTCATTTTCTTTAGCACTCCATGTCCCGCCTTTGCTTTACGTTGCCTTTATTCCCGGGTCGTCCATAGAGAAATGGGCAGATAAACATGTTTTATATAATTATTTTTGTCTTTTTGTCGTTTGGACCAAAATTGTTATAAAAATTAATTATTTGTTGCATAATTAACAAGAAAAGCAGACAAAATATTTACACATATTTTAAAACTACTATATTTTCTTTTATAAAATAAATTTTTAAAAACTGCAGTATGCTTAGTGGACGTTCACAAACAACTCAGATTAGGTACCAACTAGACTAGACTAGCTCTACTCGTATGCTCTACTTGTATACTAGTCCCAAATACAAGCCAAAATACTGTTCACCGGTATTAGGGAACAGATCATCTGTGTCGGATATTCCCATCGTCAATATTTCAATTAAACATCGTGATGACAGGAATTCCCATCATACGGGTAACAGAACTATTTACTCCCTGCAATCTAAACATATAAAGAGGCATAAAATTGAAATGTATAGAACACTCATTTGGCCAGTAGTCACTTATGGTTGCAAGTCATGACCCCTCACAAAGGAAACAGAAGAGATGCTTACAGTATTTGAAAGAAGAGTACTCAGGAGAAGTCCTGAAAGAAGAGTACTCAGGAGAAGAACTCAGGAATCAGTTCTATAAGGAACTAGATATTATGGACTATGTGAGGGTTCAGCGACCCAATTGGGCGAGATTGCCAGACAACCGAATACCAAGGAGAATCATGGAGGGGCGAATAGAGGGTAACAAAAGAGGTAGACCAATGACAGTGGTAGAACAATGTAAGAAGAAATGTTGAAGAAGTTCTGTACATCAAAAAACTGGCAAAGATCCGCTGGAAATCTATCCGGATGGAAGCGAAGAAGGTGGTGCTACGGGCTGTAGTACCACCGGAAAAAGAAGATTTTAATTGGCATATTTTCTTCTGGTATTCTATTGGAGTATCAATTGTCTTATGATTTTATGCAGTACTTGTACAGTCACTATACCTGTCCACTTGTTCAAAAAAACTTATTGATCATACTGTCCATTTTTTTATATTTTAACATTTTCCGGCCCGACGCATCTTAAACATTTATTTATTTCTGATACTCATATTTTTGCAGGTACTCTGGTCAATTAGTTACTGTTAAATATCTTCGACTAGAACGCTATCAACAAAGGTATCCGGATGCTCCATCTGGCCCACCATATTTGAAATCCGCCAATCCATGCGATTAACTAGCATAATTAGTTTTCTATTGAAACATACATACATCTAACGAGTATTGTGTATCTTATCTCTAACAAGCATATGTCACCTGAGGATTTTTTCTGAATCCGTTATAATAGGCATGTGTCTGGTTTTGATATATTTATTGTTTATATTTAATTGGGCATTTTATGTTTTGGACATGCCTACTAAGGTGACAAATGTTTTATTTTAGTGTTATTTAATTAGTTATAATTTTTTTTTAGTTCGAATAAGTTTGGAAGAATTTATTTATTTGAAGACATTTTTATTTTAATAAATATTGAAATATATTAATATAATTACCGTTCTGCCATATCCAGAGTAGTATTAAGAATATATACTTTTATAATGTTAAATAATAGATTTTTCCAAACTTGGTACATGTTAAATTTTTCGTAGTCTACTCTGACGTCATGCCAGGATAGGCTTTGTTGACTGATTTTTTAATTACTGTTTATATATGTAATTAAAATTTTTATAAAGAATGTTGCTTCTTGTATAGATATGGGACTAGCCACTAATTATCTTTAATTCGCACCATAACATCAATCTGTTAAATAGTTTCTGTTGATCTGGATCATGATGAATGAGTCACTAAATTATAGTTTTATGTTAAATATTTAAAATTTAATATAAGCTTTTTCACCATTTTTTGGATCTTCAGATAGACGTGCATTAAACAATTTTATCGAAATATGTTTGTTAAAACTGTGGAAAGTTCTGTATTAGAATTCAGTAAGAATTAACTTGAAAAAAAAATGTCAACCAACTTTGTTGGGTTTTGTTTAAGTGACATTCTTGGTATTTATATCAAATTGTTCAATAACTTTTGTGTAAAGTATTTAAATAGTCCAATTATTGTTATTGATAATGTTCTTGAACTGTAAATTTTTTATCAATGAAGATTTTGTTTCGTTTCTCAGCAGTACGCTCATTGTTGTAATCTCAGGTTATTTCCTGCCTCTAAATCATTGTTAATTCTGATAAACAATGAATAGAGATTACATATTTATTTGCAAGTTAAACTGAGTTTTGATATAAGTTGTAATTTAAATTGTGCTTATTTTATAAATGGTAATATATTCATCTAATTTTTAAAGTGTCTTTTTTTTCATTACATTATAAGAGAGTATATCTTTTGGAGACAAAACATAAATCACGCTTATTATGTAAATAAATATCAACTTGAGAAGTGTATGTATTGACCAGCAATGTGATATAAATTTCCCACCCCTTATTTTGATGTTTAAAGACAGACAAGGCGATCTGTGTGGCGCTTCCTGAAACGCGCTACTTGATTCACGACCTGGAAGTACCACCCCCGGCGCAGGCGCATTACTCATCTTATGAAATGGAAAAAAAGATATGAAATATGTTTACTTGGAATAGAATATAGAAAAACCATCATCCCATGTAACTGGGCGATGTTATTTTTTTTTACTTTAAAAATAAATTCCATATCAAGCCATTTCATTTAGAAGTTCGCTTCGTGAAACAACGTATAACAAAATTAGAAAACCAGAGACGATTGGGTGGCGGCCACCTGCTAGCAGTAGAATCGCCAATGGTCGGCCAATGGTCGGCAATGGTCGGCGGGGCCACCCCGTATAAACGCCCCATTTAAACTATCTTGATCATTGGATCGCGCCACCTAAGTCGTCTCGACTGCCACCGGCCTAAAGCAATTTTAAATTTATCTTTTTTTTTCACTATGATCTTCGTTCAATAAAAATGTGTTCTTTTGCTGTGTTTATAAATCTAACCTGATTTCATATTTTAACTTGACAACTGAAAGGTCGTGTTCTTTGACATCCAATATTAAAGCTTGATTTACGTGTTTCGCGGGACGTCCTGCCGGTGGGCTTAGTCGGTTGCCGTCTGTTTGGGTGTGCGCGTCGCGGCCTAAGGTACGCATTTACCCACCGCCGAAATGGTAACCAACGCCATTAAGGGTTTGAAAGAAAGGGGAGGTTCGTCGTTGAGAACGATCAAGAAGTATATCGCCGCCAACTACAAGGTCGATGCCGAGAAAGTATCGCCTTTCATTATGAAAATATTTAAAATCGGCGGTCGTATAAGGCACCTTGGTTCAGACTAAAGGAAAGGGGGCGTCCGGTTCATTTAACTTACAGTAACTAATCTATGTTACAATCAGTTATTGTTCGAATTTATGCTAAATAATATACACATTTTAACAACATTACACGTTGGAGGACCCTATAGTTCATCCAATAATTTTATAAATAATGTCCTAATCAAAAATGTAACAAAAAGTAAACAGTTAAGTACAAATTAAGAGTGACACTGAGAAAATTTACAACTTTTTTATCACATTGCTTGAATCATAGAGAATTGCCAGTAATTCATTTTACGGCCTTGATTTGTAATTTCGGACTAAAATAGCATATTAAATATGAATCAAAATTATATATGATTGGTTCTAAAAATATTTGGCATTAAAATATATATTCAAAGAATTATAATAAGAGATAGAAAGATCATACAATTTTTTCAATTTAGAAAACTTTAAAAAGGAGATTTTTTTAGAAAAAAAATGGAAATATAACTCATTTGACAGAGTGACTAACTGATTTTGACAGATCAGTACTTGTGCTAGGTGCTGTTGGTGTATATCGAGAATTTCTCAATAAATTTAACAAAAATGGCCATTAGTTTATTAAATCCGAAAGCAGAAATAGCTAGGGCAGCTCAAGCTTTAGCAGTTAATATCTCGGGTGCTAAAGGCATTCAAGATGTTATGAAATCCAATTTGGGACCGAAGGGAACCATGAAGATGTGAGTTGACCACATGTTTATGTATTCTGCAGTATCAAGATATTGAGTGTTATTTTTTACTCATAGTTATTTAAATTATTATTTTTGATATCATTATTAAGCATATTAATATAATAATCTCCAATTATGTCATAAATATATAGTAAATGTATATATTAATAGGTTAGTATCTGGTGCAGGTGACATAAAAATCACTAAAGATGGTAATGTGTTGCTCCATGAAATGCAAATTCAACATCCTACTGCTTCCCTTATTGCCAGAGCATCCACTGCTCAAGATGATATGACTGGTAATAAATTGTTAACAACACCAAAACCATGAATTTTATCCATGATATTTACAGGTGATGGAACAACTTCAACTGTTCTATTAATTGGTGAACTTTTGAAGCAAGCTGATATTTATATTTCTGAAGGACTTCATCCTCGAATTTTAACTGAAGGCTTTGATAAAGCAAAAACCAAAGCTCTAGAGGTTTTGGATAAAATTAGAATTCCTATCGAAATAAACAGGGAAAACTTAACAGATGTTTGTAGAACTAGTCTTAGAACTAAGGTATAAAAAATGTTAAATTAATTATTATGTACCTTATGTTATATATATTGTTTAATTTAGGTTCACCAGAAGTTGGCAGATGTTCTTACTGATGTTTGTGTGGATGCAGTTCTAGCATTAAAATCAAAAGATAAACCAGTTGATTTACATATGATTGAACTTATGCAGATGCAGCATAAAACTGAAACTGACACTGCCCTGATTAAAGGTAAAATTTGGAATAAAATTGAAACATTTTTGAAATTGCTATAATATTGTAAACTCTTAAAGGTTTGGTTTTGGATCATGGGTCTCGTCATCCAGATATGCCAAAACGATTGGAAAATTGTTACATTTTAACATGTAATGTAAGTTTGGAATATGAAAAGAGTGAAATTAACTCTGGTTTCTTCTATAAAACAGCTGAGGAAAGAGATAAAATGGTAATAAAGAACTATAAAACTTTTTTTTTGTTAACTTTTGAATATTTTTTAGGTTGCAGCTGAAAGAGATTTTATTGATCAAAGGGTTAAAAAAGTTATTGAACTGAAAAGAAAAATATGTGCAGGAAACAATAAGAGTTTTGTTGTAATTAATCAAAAGGGAATTGATCCCTTGAGTTTAGATCAGTTGGCTAAAGAAGGTAAAAATATTATGTTTTCATACAAATATTTATTCTTGCCAGTTTTTGATGAGCAGTAGTTCTTTTATCTGCTTTTCACCCTGGTTTTAGGCTAGTTTTTGCTCTCTTGTCTATCTAAGATTAACTGCCTGAAATGGGTACTGCCATTTTCCAATTTTGGAGGTTCTAGCTATCCCAAGACGGAGTTTCGCTTTTCTTTTGTGGGGTAGAGTCCATCGATGCCTGTGATTGGGGTTGGCAGTGAAGTAGGAAGAAACTTCGTGAAGGTTCTGTTGAAAGAGACAGACCGTGTCTAAGTCGGAAATTGGCCACATCCAGCGGGCATCGACGTTCCGCCATTTGGAGTGAAAACTTTTTCGATTTTACACAAGCCAGAAACCCGAGAAATTGTGACCCCATTGGCTTTTATTACAATTATTGGGGAATTAGTGCTCCAAAGGAAGTTTCAAATGCTATGCTCAACTGAGCCTAGGTCAGGCCTAGTATTTGAGTGGACATTTGTTCTACAAGCCTGGAGAAAGAATTAGCTTCCGACACGGGAGATTTGTTCGGAACAGAGTTCTGTCGAAACCACACGAAAGTTGGTGGAGGTATCTTTGGTTTTTGGTGCACTGTAGGGGCCCTCTGGGGTTTTTTGTGTGAAAACGGAGAAGTTTTTTCCCAAACATTTTTGTCTGGTCTCGCCCGACTTTGTTTTCCACCTCTACGTGAAGTGGGTAGAAGTCCATTTGGGTGGGCTCGCTGGTGATCGTCGAAGCTGGAATGGACTTCAGGTCAATCCTCATATGAACGCATAGATTGCGTTCCTCAGGGGTACAGATTGAATGGAAAGGATATTTCCTTTCTTTGAGCAGCTTAGCCAGCACTCGGTAGTCGTCAGACATCTGTGGGCGAAGCATTACTCCTTCCGGTTTGGTCGTGGTATTGACTTATTGGATAGTCTTCTCTTTACATAGGCGCAACACCTGTAACTAGGCCGATTTTTCGCGAAGGACAAGTGGAACTTTGGATGATTTTGCTGAAACAGGAGTAACTAGCGAGGAGCCAGGCTCCTGGTGGTTTAGGCCCTGCCTTATTCGGTGGCGCCAGTTTATTAAAAAGGGGGCCTTTGACTTCGGATCTTCTGAAGTTCGCTTTTTTAGATGTGGAAGATCCTCTTTGGCCGCAACGAAAGTCATTTTCGTTGGTCTGTGTTTAGTAGCAGTCTTACGGCTGTTTTCGGATCCGGAGACAAAAAGAAGTATTGCATCCGTCTGAGAGATCCATTTAGGCCACGTCGTCGTTTGAGACTTCTTTAGTGGTAACTGACTTCTGAATTATTTTTTCTCCATTCGACCCTTTGATGAAAGCATCGGACGATTTATTTGCCAGTTTGCTTTTCAGTCTCCTTTTTTGCATCCACTGCTTTTAGGACGTGGATTAGATCAATTAGTTTCTTCTTAATGTCGTCGTTGTCTTCCACAGTAAGCTTATTCATTTTTTTCGCCAATCGTAGCCGGCTTTCGAGTTCGGTAATTCTCTTGTCTTTATCATCTATCGCCTCCTCAATGTTGGTGAACCCTTTCAAGTCTGGCATCATTGCCTTTTTTTTTTTACTTTACCGAAAAACCACACACGTCAGAAAGCTGATCACTCTCCGAATTCGCGCACTGAACTTAGTTCTTTTACCCTGCCGTCATGTTTGGTCTACCTATCTTTTTATTACTTCCTATTTGTCCCTCCATGATTCTTCTTGATATTTAACATTTAAAACTAGATTTATTGTTATTTTGCTAGGTATCATTGCCCTGAGGAGAGCAAAACGCCGTAATATGGAACGCTTAGCATTAGCTTGTGGAGGAGTAGCTATGAATTCATTTGACGATCTTACTGAATCAGTTCTTGGATATGCTGGCTTGGTTTATGAACATGTTCTAGGAGAAAACAAATATACTTTTGTTGAGAATTGTAAAGTAGGTAATTTTAAAATTAAAGAAGAAAAAAGTAATAATTTTTATATATATTTTAGAATCCACAATCTGTTACCATTCTTATGAAAGGTCCAAATAAACATTCATTACAACAAATTAAAGATGCAATTAGAGATGGTCTTCGGGCTATTAACAATGCTATTGAGGATAAAGCTGTTATTCCTGGTAAACTATACATGACTTAAAATAGATTTGTGCTTAATTTTTTTTTATTAAGGCGCTGGTGCTTTTGAAGTGACTGCAAATAAAGAACTTATGGAATGGAAAGATACTATTAAAGGCAAAGTCAGATTGGGAATTGTTGCTTATGCTGAAGCACTGCTGATTCTACCTAAGGTTTTAGCTACCAATTCTGGTTTTGATGTGCAGGTAAATTTATGCTTTGAAATCAAATACATGTATCTGTTATTTTAAAAAATGATAATTTTTTCAGGAAACGATTGTTAAGTTACAAGAAGAATCTCGTGTTAGTCCCGATCCAATAGGTCTTGATCTGACATCGGGGGAACCGATTAATCCAAAGGATGGGGGCATCTTTGATAATTACGTTGTCAAGAAACAGATTATCAATTCTTGTTCGGTTATTGCTAGTAATCTTTTGCTTGTTGATGAAGTTATGAGGGCTGGTATGAGCAGCCTGAAAGGATAATTTTTTTCGCTAAAAAATTTTTTTAACAAGTATTGAATTTTCTTATATAAACTCACATCATTTTTCATTTTAAACAATGCCTAGTATTGACTTAATTTTTTGAGCTTCAATAAATTTTTTAAACTAAATGAAGTTTTTTCTATCATAACCCTTTCCAATATTCATTTTATTTTGATTTAAAAATCATTTACTTATTTTTCTTCAGTCACCTGTTTGTAATTTCTTACTTCGCATTAACTAGTTAATTCTTGTATTTAGATCCCAATTTTCTCAATTTCAATTTCTCCTGATGATGTTAACGTCTTCAGCGAAACTCGCGACTAGAGATTGCAAATAAGTGCTTTATGGAAAATCTTGACTTAAATTTTGTTAAGTAGTGTCAAAGAGTAAATACATTGGAAAATATAAAGGTAAAATTACACACTACAATTTTTTTGAGACCTCTCTTACATTATCATATTTAAATGATCCATAAAACACTCATTTGGCCAGTAGTTACTTATGGGTGTGAAATGTGGGTCAGATAAGCGGGTTACGTGACGAGAATCCAATCCAATATCAACCGGAATCATGGAGGGGTAGACCAAAAGTATGGTGGCAGAATAATGTAAAGAAAAGGTGCTGAATGACTACTGCACATCAAAAACTGGCAAGGAGCTGCTAGAGATTCGTTCAGTTGAAGGAGATTAAGGCTCACTGATGGGTTGTAGTACTACAGGGACAAGAAGTGGTCTACCTCCAACAACAAAAACTTTGAGTTAATTTTTCTGGTTCATTTCTTTTTCTTGTTTATCATTGGATTGGACCAACATAGGAAAATAAACAACAAACAATATTTTCTTTTTCTTTTATTATTACAGAGATATTAAATAAAATTAATTTTGAACAAAAATCAACACTCATTACAAATTAATATTATGTGTGTGCTAACAAATTATGTTTTGTTACATTTTTCGCCTTGAACCTTCTCTCTCGTGGCGTTTTTTGAGACATTCGATTACTTCATGATTGTAAGTGCTATGTAACATTAATGCTAATACTCCTGCTCTATTGGCCATGCTAGATCGTATTTGGCGTTCCTTTTCCAGCAATTCGTCCATTTTCAACCATTGGCGAACTCGTTCTAAATCAATCTAAAAAAATATTTGAGGTAATAGGTAAAAAAAATGGAATAACAACAAAAAGATTATCTTCTATACACTATATTGTGGCTATTTTTTTAGAAAAATTCAAAATTATTCCTTACCTCCGCTCTTCTTAATTTTTCCCACACATAATGCTTAGTGCAAGATTTCTTGGGGACTCTGCAGAAATCTCCTGTAGGTGAAAATACATTTGTAACTAAGGGACATCCGCATACCTCATGCTCTAATATTTTAGGATCTTTACAATGTTCCGGGCAGAGAACACGCAATCGTTTACAGTATGTCCTATTTCCAGGATTGAAGAAGTCACAAAACATATTGTTACCTGTAAATTCATAATTACCAGCTTGAAAATATTGGGATTATTTTTAAACACACCCTCAATTCTAGTTTTGAAAATACTCCCAAACGATGCTTGAGCCTCATATTTATTAAAACATTTTTCCATGTGTTTGATTGCTGACTTTGCGTGAACCTCGTGTCCACAGGTTACACAGTACATTGAACTTTCTTCATCTCTTTCTACCTCGTTTTCAAGATGGGGATCGATGGAGGCATTTTTTGCTCTCTCAACCAAATAATCGATTTCTCGATGGCGTTTATCCAATTCTTGAAGAATATGACGAACTTCTAATTGTTGTTTTCGAACTTGATCTAATGCTATAAAGAAAATATCAATATTTACATAATGATTACAATTATGAACATTAAAGATTGTGTAGTTTCATTTTATTGTTAGTTTTTACTAGAACATCTATAATATAACGTGTTAAACAGACCCTGAAGGTCACAAACCAATTTAATCATGGATCTCAATACTGGTCAAATATTAAAAACTGGTATATGAACATGAGCATACCATATGTGAGAGATTGAATAGACCTATGTTCTAATACAGTATTTCTTGCGGAAATAGAAATTAGATGTTGCAATAGACAGCCTGCATTAATGGCTTTTGGTGATTACAGAATTACCTCAAGATTGGGGTGGAAATGCTTATAGGAAGTGAATAAATTGGCAGTTTAAAACAATTAAAATCTAAAATTATTTATTTATCATACCTTTTATATTTTTATCTTCTGCAGCTGAAGGTGTCAGAGCCCATTCTTGCAATCTTTGTGGTAAAACTTGAAGTATTCTTGATTTAGCTAAATGCATACCACATTGATCTGAACAATATTTAGACCCATACCTGGCACTTCTAACACACTTTGGACCATAACATTGTCTTGGATAATCAGTTTTTAAGTGATCATTATATGTTTGTTCTACATCAGAACTAGAATCCTTTCGCTTCCGACGTGAACTAGAAAAGTATAGAAAAAGGTTCCACAAAGAATTTGGCAAAATAGCAAGTGAATGAATATTCTGCCATACTTTAAAATTGCAGTTTTATTGTTTTTTCTCTTACAATTCTTTTTCACCATATTTGATGTAAATACCTTTTTTTTTGACAATTCAAATAAAACATAAAAGGCAAATAATAACCTTAATTCAAAGAATAATAACATTGACAAAATAAAAACATCAAAATGATTTGAAGACATGAAACTTATGAAATGTGGCTATTCAGAAGAATACTATGAATATCTTGGGTAGAGAAAGTCACAAAGAATATCCACCGAAACAAGTCTCTAATAATATCCATAGACACACTAATTGGAATACGTCAATGGGAGGGCAACATTACAAAATATTTATAATGATTCTGCAGGGAAAGATAAATGGGAGAAAAATGATGGGAAGACCAAGAATGTCATAGTCGCAAAATTCCAGTTATTTAGAGCAGCTGTTGATTAAAAGCAACAAAATTGATTAAATTAAATAAATTTAGGTGAATCTTACCCTCCACTAAGAGCATTAATGCATAATCTTTGCTTGCACCTCTCCTTGTTTTTTGATGTAGTGTGTTTATTTTTCCTTGTACAAACATCACACCTTCCACAATCTTCTGTTCTATAACATCCCATACACTCACCACATTTTTTTACTTTCTTATCTGCTTTTACTGAAAATGTTTGTCACCTAAACTTTTCAAAATGTATATTATATACACTAACCTTCCCGTTCATATCTTTCTTTTCTTTTTTTAGATTTTCTTTCTTCAATAACCTGAATAGGTGGGTCTTCTCTTTCACGTTTTGTTTTCCATCTAGTTTGTAATGTAGGATCTTCTTCTTGACAACGAATGCAAAAGTATTGTCGAATATTCTTTGCTTCTTTTTCAGAAATTTTAATACAATCTCCATGGTACCTTAAAATTAATATTTCAAAGAATAAAGCAAAATAAATTCTATTTCTATTAAGTGTAATGTACCATTCTTCACAGGCATCACAAGCAATCATGAACCTAGAAGAATCTGAAGACCTACAAATACAATATGCTTGACCATCTTGCCTTAATAATGTATCAATTTTCGATTGTCGTTCAGGTAAAACAAACTGCTTTGCAATATCCTCTCGCTAAAAAAATAGTTAATAATCCAAACAAATATTATCATCGTTTACTTACTGATATATCTGAACGTTTCCGTGACATTTTACTTAATAAAAATATCCACTAAGCTAATCCTTAATATAACAAAAAAAATAAATCCTTAGTCTTTAATAATTAAAAATATGTTTTTAAAAAATTGACCTGACAGTCAATATTTAATGATTAGAGGCAAATGACATTTATTCAGATTGCAGACTTTTCTAAGGTTAACAAATAATTTTAAATATAGGTAGTAATAACAATTTTTGTACACGATTTTAACTTTATGGGGATAGAGTAATAATATATTTTAAATCTAATTAAAAGTCTGTTTTCTTAATAGATAGGGGTAGAACCTTTTCATGTTTTATTAGTTGCATAATCAGCAAAAAATATTTTCTCACCTTCCCAAGCGGTCGGAGGTTTATAGGTCAAAAACCCGAAAATCGAAGAAAATTATTGAGGTTTCAGTTGATAAAAATCTGCCTAAAGAGCATTGTCAAACTTTGAGGGCGTCTTTTAAAGATTTCCCCACCATAACAAAAAAAAAAACCTAAACTTCCCTAATATACATGCAATTATTGATATAAACCCCTATATTCACACAATACGCAATAAGCATAAGCTATGATAACACATCGATTTAAAATTAGAACTTTTTTCTGATCTTCCTGGAGCTCGACTCGAAAAGTCCACTTTTGTTGCGTTAAGAAAGTTGGTCAATCTTTAATATTATGAGACTGATTTTTTATGCAATTGAAAGTACAGTTCAACATGGATTTCTTCAACATAGTTATCTTGAGAAGCCACACAGCATCGAAGACGGTTTGTCCACTCTTCATAGTGTGTGTCATAACTCAGATATTGAAATCACCTTCAGTTGGCCGGTGACGGTCTTTTAAATGTTCTCTAATCTCCCAAAATGATGTCCTTTGAATGACTTAATTTTCAATCTTGATAAAAGGAAGAAGTGTGGTGAATATTTTTACTTGCCAAAAATTCGTTAATTGAAAGCGCTGAGTGGCAAGATGTATTGTGATGCTGCACCCAAGCAGTATTCACGTTCAGTCTCACATGAATGACCCTTTTACGAAGGTTTTCAAGGACTTTTCGGTAAAAATACTAGTTTACCGTTTGGCATTGAGACACAAATTCCTTGTGGGCGATCTCCTGATATCAAAAAAAGTAAATCACTTGTTTATAGTGGCTTTTTTGGCCGCTATGGTCCATAGACCATCAAATGACTCAAAGTGAACTGTTTGCATGTCTCGTACATAGTTTCAGACTGGATTGATTCAATCTATCGATCCGGTTGAAGGCGAAGGTTGAAGGAGATCACTAACAGGCTGTAGCACCATAGGAAGGAGATGATCGATCAACTATTGCACAATTAACAATTGATAAAATAATTTATTAACTTCTAAAGCCAGTTCCACACCTATAAGCATTTTCGTCGAATAAGACACAGCGTAAATTTTTGTGCATACGCGGAAATTTTCCTAAATGTGGACGTGACACGGCACGCAAGAATTTATTCCACATTCAACGCATACGGGTCCGGACTGAGTCGGTTTTTTGACGAATCCTTTGATTTGCCCCGCATCCATTTTTCGATGTGGACGCTTTCTGGTTTTGCCGCACGATTACTTTGCCACTCTGACTTTTCATCGAGTTATATACACAAGAAGTTGACCAGCAAGTTCGATTTAATAAAACGGGAGAAACAACAAAGACGCTACCGAATCAAGGATCTGCATAAAGAAATGAGATCAAAGCTCGCCTGTTGAATATGTTGGCTGCAGATGAAAGTTTTTTTTGCCACTTATCTTTTGGATTACACAATATGTTGTGTTCTTGATACTTCTGGTTTCAGATTCCTTGTCCAATTCCATCACTATTTATAGACTACAATAAACAACTGACGAAACCAACGTGTTGTCCGAATAGTCAACAGTTGTTCCATGTTTGGCTTGAACATCAGCTCGTGCTGCTCAACGTAAAAATTTATCAGAAAATAATCTTCAAATTGTCGTTAAATACTTGCTTTTGAAGCGTATATAGAACGTTTTTGAGTTAATAGAAAATAAAACGAAAAATAACTTTTAAACTTCTCGATTTATGGAAATCTGATATTACAAAATACATTTCAATATACTAAATATGAACAATATATAGTTCAACATGGCACATTTGAATAAAATGGCCACTTTAATAACATAAAAAGCAAAACTTTAAAAGCTAAACACCTGAGTCAGGTTGTAATATACAAACTGATTCTTTAATTCTAATCTAAAATATTTGCCTGCAGGCTACAAAACCTAAAAGACAAAATATAAGTTGTTAGTGGCGGTATTTACATTTATCAAATTGACACTTTAAGGTGTGTTTTCGCACTTTTTCTACATGAAATATGGCTAATAAAAATGTACCAGCCATTTTTTTGAAAGATCTTCCAATCCATTCATGGTAATTTTTAGTTCGGTACATTATAAAATAATGTGAGTAACATCTATCACAGCCAAATTAAGAAACAAAATATTGAGAATAAAAATTATATTATAATCAATTCTTCTATTGGTAGTTTCGGTGTGAAAATAGAAATTTACAACTAAGCACCAATAACTTTTTTAAACTTCTCGACGCACGTTTCACTAACCATGTTAGCATTATCAAGAGATGATTTAATCTGAG
>JARFXV010002698.1:0-37826 GCA_031761425.1 Cosmopolites sordidus | reverse complement strand
TAGTCAGTTCCCTGTCGATTCCGATTCCGAAATACAGTTATTTTTGTTACGCCAAATCTCGCAAAACTTAAGTAGTGAAGTAGTTGTGAATTTTAGTAAATAAATGTATATGTCTATCTTCTGTTTATTAATTCAATAACCAAGATCCATTTCGTGAACCAGCGAATCTTGTGGAATTATTATTATATCTCTCAATGTGCGGACGAGGTTTCTAACAGAGGACTTCCCGCATACACACTGTTTAAAATATTGTAAAAAATTAATCCCAAAAAAAGTGTAAAATTAGGTACATAGGACAAATAGCTGTAATATCTTAATTTTAAAGTAGTGTTTGAGGATGTAACATCGTTTTACGAAACTACAGTCACACAAGGTAAAAATGAAAGTAATAGATAAAGTAAAAAATTGTCTTATTCGGTATAAAAAAAAAAACAAAATTAATTTATTTTATATTTTTATAATTAATTCAATGCATATAATACTTTTGGGTTTTGGGTAGTGAAGCATGGTGGTGGTAACATCAAAGTATGGGGATGCTTTTCATATAACGGAGTAGGTCCATCATTTTGAATAAAAGGAAAATAACAAAAGAAATTTTCTTCGGAATTTTAGAGACAATTATGCTATCTTACTTTGAAGAGAATAACCCTTTACAAGACAATGATCCCAAACATACGGTTGGGATCATAATATCTCAAGAAATGGAAACAGCTTGGTTTTCAATACTCATATTGAAACATGCCGACATTTAATCCACTTCATACCAAGATCTCAATGAGTAATTAAGAATAATGAGTTTTAGAGAATTACACCTTTTAGTTTTATGATTTGTAATATTATGAATAAAATTGAAAAAGCGCTGGGCGAAGTTTATCGATCAATATTGAAAAATAAATTAATTTTCGATTAAAAAAATAATATTTGATTTAAAAAGTATCTGGCTTTTCACTCTATGTTTGTATACATGAATTTTATAGTAATGACACAAATAAATCTAAATTCTGGTTAAATTGTGTTTAAATACGTATATCTAAATTATTATGAGCGAATGTGAATAATTTAATTAACCAAAAGAAGAAGAATTTCTAGGAAAAAGTAAATAAGATTGGATAAAAATTATATATAAATACCTTTTTGTTACTGCCATCACTATTCACTGCCGCTTCATCCATTCCGTCCTGTGAATGCTGAAAACACAATGGTTATAATTTAAAAATTAAATCATAAGCAAGTCCGATATTCGTAAAACAAAACTACACGATTTGCACGCTTCAGCGTATATGTTTGAGAAACGTAAAAGGAAGTACTGTGAACCGATGCTGGGAAAAACCGATTATTTTGCAAATCATATTAACGTTCCTGTGGCTCTCGTTATCTAAGTTGTACTTTAAAAATGTTGCTTCATTGGATCAATTATTAACAGACCCAAAAATTTGCGGATTGTATCGGAGGCAAAAGTACTGAAAATTAATATTAATAAAACTGTGCAAAATTGGTTCCAAACAGTTTAAGTTACATAATCCGATAGTTTGGAACGGTTGATTGCTTTTCTCTATAAGTCGAATAAAACAATTTTATACTTTGTTATCTATCACTTTAATTTTTAAATTTGTGTAGCTTTAGTTTCGTAAAACGATTTTACATTCTTAAATACTTACTTTAAAACTGTTTTTAAAACTTTAAAATTTTAAAATTAATCAAATTTTACTGACAATTATGTGAATGATTATGTGAATTACTGAGGATTATGAAAATAAATTATGTGAGATGTCATACAGCGACAAAAACTTTCACCTTTCCTCTTGTGTTCTGTAGCATCATCTGTTTTCTAAAACCAGCACAGATGGGTTCCAGCGTCTCTGGTATCTTGCTTCCATCGTCCTGATGTCCTGGTGAAAACTCTCTTACAGCACCCAAATTTGTCGAAAAAATCCAAATGGGAGTGTAAAAAATGCATTTTTAAGGACATGCGACACCCTAGATTTTTATAGGCTTTCAAGAGTTTCAAGAATCTATGAGGTTTTTATAGATTTCATCTTTCTTGTCGTCCAGAAATCTTTTCACTACACTTACAAAACACTTTCAAGCTGCCCCATTTTCAATTAATTTTTCTTGAAAACGGAAATCACCCAGATCTTTATTTGAGGTCCAATAAATATGCCTTCTTTTAGTTTTGCATCATTTAATTTAGAAAATATTTCTTTTAGCTACCTGAAGCCTTTAACTTCTTTGCCCATGGCTTTGACAAAGTTTTTCATTAGTCCAAGCTTAATACGGAGAAGCGGAAGAAGCACCTTTTTTGGGTTAACAAAGGGGGCATATTTTATGTTTGAAGTACCAGGTTCAAAAGAAGTTCTATGAGATCAATCTTTCTTACTGTAATGTTCGTTTGTTGCCCTACTGCCTCATTGGCACAAAAAACAGCAATAATTTTTAAAACCCCCTTGAAGTCTTAGCGATATAGCTATCACTTTTAAATCCCCACAAATATCCTACTGATACTGTTCATATTTAACGCGATTTAACTTTGTGATGGGTTTCTTTCATTGTTACTGAATGGACTAAAGGAAAAAATTGGTTTTTGTTTCCATTATGAAGCAAGTCTGCTTTAGGCTGTATTTGAACGAATCTATGAAAATACGCCATTCGGAAGGTACATGTTCCATATTAAGCTCATTCATTAAACCGTCAATATCACAACAGACATATGAAACGATACTTCCATTTTATAAAAAGTTGAACATGTTATATTCCGTTTTCGGTAAAATGAAACACTTGCATTTTATCTAACAGGTTTCACTGTTGAAGTCTGGAACCAAGAACTTCCCAAATCATTTAATTCATTCTTTATTAGCGAGGTTCATTATATTAAGGATTATATAGGCGTTTTTAAGCGAGGTTCACTGATAGTTGTTAAACATTTTGGATTACAAATGGTGTTCTCAGGAAGTTGTGGATAAGATCCTGATGAAGAATTAGAATCACCGGGAAACATGTCCAGGTTTAAAGGGTCAATCGATAACGGTAGATCCTGGCTACGAGGAACTGACCTCGTGCAGAAGGCACATTTGGATATTGAATTTTGTCCCTTTGCTTTTTTGAAATCCCTTCTGCTTTAGTGATACAAAAGTAGCAATCACTTACATGGTCAGTAGGTTCTCTCCACACCATAGGAACATTAAACGGCATAAAATTTTCCTTGCGATGCATCCACTGCACTAAATTTACGTGACAACTCATACAGCAAACAGGAGGAGCCCAAATTTTATCAGGTACACATAATTTTCAATTATCCCATGATATAAAGGAGAGGCAGGTACTTGAAAATGGGACGTGCTAGGTCATTTGTGTGAAAAAGTGTTTTAATAACTACCTAAATGAAACGTAAATAGAGCATTCTCATCAATGTTACAAAAATCATGCCGACCTGTGATATTTGAGTATTATTAAAAATTCCATGTTCGTAGTTAAAATCAAAAATATTTTTGCCGAAAAGTTAAAATTAAGGCATATTCGCTATCAAAAGTTAATTAAAATCTTTTCATATTATTTCTTAATATTAATTCAATTTTAGGTTATTGGTGAAATTTGCTCTTTCTTTTTTAATGATGCATTATTTTTTAATATTACCTTTATTAATTTTCCTTTTATATATGTTCTGTAAAATAAATATATTCACGAATTTATAATTTTCAGTAATTTTGCCACATTAAGAGGAAAAATATTATAAATATTAGAATGGTTCAAGTGTGTGTTTCTTATAAGAGATTATTTTCAAACCAGTATTGGAAGTTAATAGTCACACAGGTATTTAACCGTCGTTTCATATCGTAGTGGGTTGTCCCCAACGTTCGTAGGGATTTTTCATTAGTTGCTCGTTTCACGTTTGTAAAAAAACTGTGTAGTTTTTAGGATTAGTAATGAATATTTACATATTATTAATTAATGTGATATTTACAAATAATTGAAATGAATTTATAAACA
This sequence comes from Cosmopolites sordidus, assembly GCA_031761425.1. Classification (NCBI taxonomy): domain Eukaryota; kingdom Metazoa; phylum Arthropoda; class Insecta; order Coleoptera; family Curculionidae; genus Cosmopolites; species Cosmopolites sordidus. The sequence continues at coordinate 33,842 of JARFXV010002698.1, read as the reverse complement.
TTTTAGCGATATATACCTATATATATATATATATATATATATATATATATATATATATATATATATATATATATATATATATATATATATATATATATATATATATATATATTATTATTATTATTATTATTATTCACGTATGGGCCCGGGTGGACCACGCGAAGTACAATTAAAGGCGTTTGTTGTTGTTAGCCTTCCTTTGCGCCCATACTAATTTCATTCTTTCGCTATGAGCTTTTTTCCTTTCGTCAGACCAAGTTGTTCCAGTCTTCCTACATTTTTCTCTCTGACCAACCTTCCAAACGTCAACCTTGTGTCTGAAACAGCCTCTATCCTGAATTTCACTTTGTGTAATATTTCCTGATCTTAGGTCCTCTTTAATTGCAGCAATCCATTTAATTATTTCTACTTTAGCTCTACTCCTATTTTCATAAAATTCGACTATTTGTCTAGTTAGCCTATTTGGATTCATCCGTTTTATGTGTCCGTAAAACTTAAGTCTTTTTTTTCTCATATCGCTATTGTTTGATTTCTTGGTTTTCTCGAAGTCGGTATGTTGTTGTATTTATTTGTTTGGGGCCTAGAATTTTTCTTTCCTTCTTTTCAATGTCCTCGATGTCTCTCTTTCTATTCAAAATGAGCGTTTCTGCCCCATATAGACATTCTGGCTTAATAACTGTGTTGTAATGTCTCAGTTTTGTGTTTTTAGATAGGCTTTTTTGTTGTAAATATTTTGTGTAAGTCTCAATGCCGTTTCCATTTTTTGACATCTACCCTTATTGGCCGCTTTTTCCAACCCATTTTCCATGATTATTTCACCCAAATATTTGAATTGAGAGACTCGTCTGATGTTACCATATTTTGTTTTTAGAAATGGTGTTCTTAGTCTGTTGCAGGTCATGTATTGTGTCTTTTCAAAAGAAATTTGGAGTCCTACCTTTTCTGCTGTTTCTTTTAGAATTTCAATCTGTTTCTGTGCCGTTAATACATCTTTAGCCAAAATTGCTAGATCATCAGCAAACGCCAGACAATCAATTTTGATATTGGTTCTCCCCAGTTTAATGGGCTGGTCAATATTCAGGGCTGGCCAACTTTTTTTCACGTCACTCCTGTATTGCTTTTTCTAGAACACAGTTAAATAAGAGTGGCGAGAGTCCATCCCCTTGTCTCACTCCAGTTTTAATTTCGAAGGGCTCTGAGATGTCACCCATGAATGTAACTTTTGGCCTTGTGTTAGTTAATGTTGCTTTAATAATTGCCAGCGTTTTCAGATCTAGGCCTTGTTCTTTCAAGATTCGGAATAAAGATTCGCGGTCTATAGAATCATATGCTTTCTTGAAATCCACAAATGTACAGACGAGATTTTTATTGTACAGTTTTTGATGTCTTAGGATCAACTTTAGATTCAGGATCTGTTCAGGGCAGGATCTGCCCGGTCGAAAACTTGCTTGATATTCACCAATTTTAGGTTCCAACTGTCCTTGTGCTCTGTCTAGTAGACATTGAAATAGAATCTTGTAACAAACTGGGATATCCCTCTATAGTTGTTTACACCCGTTCTATCTCCTTTCTTGTGTAGTGGATGGATTAGAGCATCTTTCCAATCTTCCGGAATCCGGAAAATATATATATATATATATATATATATATATATATATATATATATATATATATATATATATATATATATATATATATATATATATATATAGGGTGTTAGATAAACATGCGGCAAAAATGCAAGGGGTTATTCCTTGTCCTATTCTAAGAATATTTTGACCTATGATTTTAGAAAAACCCCTTTGTTTCGAAGATACAGGACGAAAAAGATTTGCGACAACCATATTCGATACTTGTTGAAATCATTAATGTAAATAAAAGTACGGTGTACGTCAATGAGTTTATCAAGTACAATTTTTTTTTTCGATCTCGATTACTTGGAACGGCTGTTTTATCTAGTAAGTGGATTTCATCGGTCGCATTTGTTTACATGGATTGAGTGACGTTTGGCTGTTTGACGTGTCTTAAATAGCGAGTGAAGTCCTCTATCATAATGTATACAAACGCCGCGATGACTGACATGCACTTCATGTATGGACTTGCTGATGGCAATGCATTACAAGCTAGGCGATTGTACAGTGAACGATTTCCAGCCCGTAATGTACCCAACCGAAAAATCTTCGAAAATATTAATCGACGTCTTCGTGAAACAGGCACATTGAAATGAACTGAAGGGTCAGGAAGATCACTGACTGTAAAAACGGTACAATTGGAACAGAATGTGCTGGACATGATAGCGGAAGAGCCTGGTAGTTCTATGCGAAAAATTGCAAATACATTCAATTTGAGTCACTGGACAGTTTGGTAAATTCTTAAGGACAATTTGTTGTATCCATACCACATTCAACGCGTTCAGGCACTACTACCTGTTGATTTTCCTCCACATATTGCATTATGGCAATGGATATTGCAAACTTTACTTCACATCCCTCTATTTCTGACACAAATTCTTTTCACCGATGAAGCCACTTTCGCAGGAAACACAATAATTTTCATCATAACCATGTGTGGGCAGATGAAAATCCGCATGAGGTATGCGAAGATAGTTTTCAACATGAGTTATCGTTGAATGTTTGGGTTAAAATTGTAGGTAACTATCTAATCACAAAGACTTACAGGCGAGCTGCCTGAGTTTCTGGAAAATGTACCATTGGCGACAAGGCATGAAATGTGGTTTATGTACGATGGTGCACCACCACATTTCAGTTTGGTTGCTCGTGATTTTTTAACAGCAACATACGGATATCGCTGGATCGGTCGAAGTGGGCCACACGCATGGTCTGCTCGATCCCCGGACTTAAACCCCTTGGGTTATTTCTTCTGGGGATAACTGCAGTCATTAGTTTACCCTACTCTATTGAAGAATTTGGATCATTTGCGAAATCGGATAATTGCTGGGTGTAACTCAATTAGAAACGACCCTGGTGTGTTTGAAAGAGTTCGGCAGTCAATGACGAGAAGATTGAATGCTTTTATCAAGGCTGGAGGAAGTCATTTCGAACATTTATTGTAGAATGAGCAACTTTACATGTACTTTTTGATAATGAAATGTTCTTAATGTCGTAAATTTTGTTCACCCTGTATCTTCGAAATAAAGGGGTTTTTGAAAAATCATACAACAAAATATTCTTAGAATAAATATAAGGAATAACCCCTTTAATTTTTGCCGCATTATATATATATATATATATATATATATATATATATATATATATATATATATATATATATATATATATATATATATATATATATATATATATATATATATATATATATATATATATATATATATATACAATGTTATTTTGACTATAGCGTTGCTCCGCTTTCTGATCCTACCCCACTTATGAAATGCTATCTCGTGTCCAATTTTCTTTTGATTTCTGAGATGAGATTTTTCTTCATATGTAGAAGTAGTTAATATGCGAGTTCGTTGCGGAGTTTAGTTTAGTTGTATATTCATGCATAAATATTACAAAAAGCGTATAAAGAAACCATATTTAATAATTAACAATGGGGACTCACATTTTCGAAATATGTATTCCACAGCTTTTCAAGAACATTCGTCACTTTGCCACATTTTAACGATATTAATATGTCACTAGCCAAGCCATTGGCGGAATAATTTTTTAACATCTAGAAGGGCTAAATCTTAAATATCAATTGTTGCGAATAACTTTATTGACACTTAACTTATAGATACAAGATGATAAGATAATCCTGTTATTTTATACTGCGTGAAATACAATATTTTAAAGTACCTGCGTGTTATAAAATATTTTATTTTTATAGATGAAAACCTGGAATTGTCTGACATCTTCTAAATAGTTTCTAAAGCGGTCGCTCTCACAAATGTAGAATTGATTGTTATAGTTTTTATAGATATTGTTTTTTTCCAGCCAATATAATAAATCTTAAAAATCTTTAATAAGTTACGCGCGACCGCTGCCGTAACAAATCATCGCGCGCCCACTTGAAGGTTAATAAAACAATTAATCATTTATTTCTTGACGTGAATCGTTTAAAACGTATTATAATGTGAAAATTAGTGCTAGTAATTTCAACTATGACTTTAAACGGCAATAATGTGTAAGTTTGCCTTATTTTGCAATGAAACAAACTAAATGCATGTTAAAACGTATCGGAAAAACGGAATAGATGATCAGAAAATATTACATTTTATTTTCAAATAATACCTTAAGAGGCTAATGAAACAAAAAATTAAATTCTGGTGAGCCACTGTAAAAGGGTAAGTATTAAAAAAAAATGAAAGGTATGTAATCAGTAAATTGATATGAAACAGGGTGGGAAACAGACAGTCGAATTTTGATGTTTTGGTAGAGCAACTGTCACCACTTATACAAAGAACATTATAAGGTTAAATAATACTCAGTAATAGAGTCAAGTCAGATACATTTCCGATAGATGATGCTGCGGATCGCATTGGTGAATTTCAACCCGACGACATTTACAATCCCACATTAATACTCTATCTCTTCTCTCTTCTTTACCTTTCATGGTTCATAAGTGGTTTACCGAGATTCGGCATGCTCGAACCAGCACGAGTGACGCTCCGCGCTCATGAAGCCTTGTTGAGGTTACTGCTGAAGAAATGGTCAACAAGATCGATGGCATCGTGTTGTTCGCCAAAATCAGAAGGGGATGGCTATTTACGGGTAATATTTAGAATGATCACTTTCAGCGCGGCAAACAATTGTCCAAGTTTCTCAAATAGTTTGGGATATGGGTAGTGTAGCTTTAAAATTTCAAAAAGCATGTGTATCAGAAGTAGCTTTGTTTACATTATTTATTTAACTTTTTTCTCCAATCAGACTCCAATTCTTTCTTATCAAAATTAATAAAAAATTTGGTTATATCAGTTTTGTTAATCCTCTGTTTATTAATAGTTTTGTATTCTCAGATAATATTAGATGATTAATATAATATAAACATTAAAATTTTATATTAAAATACTACGGACAGTCGTTGTGAGTTGAGTAATATAGTGGAGAATGAATGAGAACGGAAAAAAAAACTAAGAAAAGGGAAAAACATGGACGAATGAACGAAAGAATGAAGAAGCTCAAATTATCATCACATGAAACAGGTAAAAAATGCAATTGCAAAGGTTTTAAATGTTTTGAAATAGTGAATGAGATGGAGAGAAAACGTATAATTACTGAATTTAAAGCAGTTACCTGAGTGGTCTTATTTCTGAACTACCCATACTTAATACTGGTGGATCAAGTAAATAGTCCTTGGTTTATAATTACCGGGTAAGAATATTAAAAAATGGTGCTTTTGAAAACGTTCAACTTTGTTATAAAGGTTTTATAGCCATACACGGTATAACACCATGGCGGGTCCAGACCCTACAAAGCTCTTTATCATCAACTGGATCTAGTCCTAAAGATATGCGAGGGAAACATAACACCAGACCACATAAATTGATGGATGAAACGATTATGAAAATTAAGGACTTCATCAAGTATTTAAAGGGTCGACAGTCACATTATTCGTAAAATTATAAGAAGCTGTACTTGCCAGAGAAACTCAACACTGCCAAGATTGCTTCGATGTATAATACGAATCATACCGAAAATAAAGTGTCCCACGAAAGCTGTAGGACAATTTTTAACTTTGATGATTTTAACTTTGCTTTTGGTTACCACCGGAAAGATACTTGTAGAATTTGGTACATTCGCAAATCTGTTAAAAAAAATTAAATGATTCTATTAAACATACAATGAGATAAAAAAAAACAACAGATGAGCTGTAAAGTTCTAAAGTAGCACAAAAAATGCATTTACGTAAAGCACAAAAGTTTTAAGCTTTAAAAAGATCTAGGAGGAAACAATGCTCGAAGAAACCCCAAACTGTTGCCATTGCTATGGACTTCCAGAAGAACCTACCATTGCCAAATGTAACAACTAATGACTCGTACTATAAACGCCAGTTGAATTTCTATTCCTTTAATATTCATGTTCTATCAACTAATGATGCGGTATTCTACACGTACTATGAAAGTGTAGCGCGTAAAGGATCTGATGATATCTGCTCTTTCTTAAATCACTACGTCACCGAGATTCTTCCATCGACAGTTAAACAGTTAGTAATTTTTTTGTGACTCATGCGCGAGTCAAAATACAAATTATATGGTTATGCGCTACCTGCATTTCTTTGTTCATACAAAAAAAAGGTCTGAAAATGTTCAAGTTTTGTTCGCGGTTCGTGGCCATTCATAGCTAGAATGCGACCGGGATATGAGTAGAATAAATCAAAAGGCTAGCGTGGAACTGTCAGAAGACTGCAGAGAAGTAATAACAGAAAGCCGAAGCAACCTGTCACCATTTACTGTGGTCAACTGTCAATAAAGCCTTTTCAAGGGCCGGTCGCGTTGATGCGGACGGTAAGAGCAGCCGCCTGCCGCTGCTGTTCCGAAACCGCACTGGAGCGATAGTTGGTTCGATTCCAGCGCTCGGATGGTTGTTTTTCTTTCTTTCTTATGTCTGTTTACTTCCTAAACGTTTGTGATAGTTTCTAGGCAAGAGTGTAAAATCCGACTCAGTCACGCCAGTTAAAGGCTGGGTATGGCCGGATGCCTTCTGAGAAGTGTTCTACGTTGGTCACTCGCCAGTCGGTAGGTTTCCTGATAAACTTATGGGTAGGCACATAACCAAGAGTTTATAGCCCGAGGGGGGTGCTGGCCTGGGTTTGTCGGAAGCTGATGACCATGGTTCGGAACCCACGTTAAGCTGTAGTTCAGTCGCTAAATAGCCTAGTTGCTGATGCGCCTCTAATCCTAACACTTTACCTTTTCAAGGCATGGACTGATTACCTTACTTCTATTTAAAATTATCCATTTCCAACAAGATTCATCCGCTGTTTACAGATCACTCGCACTTCACCAAAGTATATATACCATAGATGTGTATTTTTGGAGAAATGAAGAAGAAGGAGTGAATAAAGAAGCTAAACTTTTTTATTATACTCTTCCTAGACTACACTTTTGAAAAAAATAGCGAAGATAACCTTCATCGATCAGGAATATACTGGGTACCACCAATTTCACACCAAAGGTTCCAATAGAAGAATTGGCCTTGGTTATGTGTCTACCCGGTCTATCAGGAAGCCTACCGACTGGCGAGTAACCAACGTAAAACACTTCTCAGAAGGCATCTGGCCTTACCCAACCTTTAACTGGCGTGACTGAGGGGTAATTCGTTGTTGGATTTTACACTCTTGCCTAGAAACAATCACAGACATTTAGGTGTGGATATGTGTGAGCGTGTGAGTGTATTTAAGTCTGTATGTAGGATAGGAAGTAAGACGGACAGAAGAATTACAGAAAAACACCCATCCGAGCGCTGGAATTGAACCAGTTACTTTTGGATTGCCTGGCAGGCGACTAACCTACCAGACCACCGCGGCCGGCTAAGAAAAATTAGGGACCACTTAAAAATAAGTGGCTGAAACTCATGTAACGTGCCATGCAAAAATTCCAGTGTATGCAGAGAAAGTTGCAAAATATATAATGCTAAAGAAAACTAAACCTAAGTTAGCGTATTAAATACATGCACATAATAAAATTTTTTGTTACCATTTCATTGATCTCATTATCAACCTTGTTCATTTTATAAATTTGATTTTAGTTTATGTTTAAGTAAGAATTATGCTGCTAAAATGTTTCCTAATCCAAATAGAACGTATATACATATAATTAAACTTAAAATTAAGAGATACATAAAAACTACTGTTTTTTATTACTTGATCTCGCCAAAGTGTAATTTTAAAAATTCAATTTTATTTTATATTTAAGCAACATTTTTGTTACCAAATTGTTTCCTAATTTAAAGTTAATGTGGCTAAATAAATAAAGTGTGATAGATAAACATTTTTTTTATTTGTTTTCTAAATCCCAAAAATTTTTAATAGGTCTTTAAAGTTACGCGCGACCGCTACCGTAACAAATGACCGCCTGCGGGCTTGAAGGTTAATAACACAATAATCTATTTCTTAAAATCCCTTGAATAGTTTAAAATATGTTATAGTGTGAAAATTAGTGATAGTAATTTCACCTTTGACATTAAACGACAATAATGTGTATGTTTTCCTTTTTTTTGTAATAAAACAAACTACATTTATGAAAAACGTATGGAATAGATGACCAAAAATTATTATTATTATTCACGTATGGGCCCGGGTGGACCACGCGAAGTACAATTAGAGGCGTTTGTTGTTGTTAGCCTTCCTTTGCGCCCATACTAATTTCATTCTTTCGCTATGAGCTTTTTTTCTTTCGTCAGACCAAGTTGTTCCAGTCTTCCTACATTTTTCTCTCTGGCCAACCTTGTGTCTGAAACAGCCTCTATCCTGAATTTCACTTTGTGTAATATTTGATGATCTTAGGTCCTCTTTAATTGCAGAAATCCATTTAATTATTTCTACTTTAGCTCTACTCCTATTTTCATAAAATTCGACTATTTGTCTAGTTAGCCTACTCGGATTCATCCGTTTTATGTGTCCGTAAAACTTAAGTCTTCTTTTTCTCATATCGCTATGTATATCTGTGTATTGTTTGATTTCTTGGTTTTCTCGAAGTCGGTATGTTGTTGTATTTATTTGTTTCGGGCCTAGGATTTTTCTTATGATTTTTCTTTCCTTCTTTTCAATGTCCTCGATGTCTCTCTTTCTATTCAAAATGAGCGTTTCTGCCCCATATAGACATTCTGGCTTAATAACTGTGTTGTAATGTCTCAGTTTTGTGTTTTTAGATAGGCATTTTTTGTTGCAAATATTTTGTGTAAGTCTCAATGCCGTTTCCATTTTTTGACATCTACTCTTATTGGCCGCTTTTTCCAACCCATTTTCCATGATTATTTCACCCAAATATTTGAATTCAGAGACTCGTCTGATGTTACCATATTTTGTTTTTAGAAATGGTGTTCTTAGTCTGTTGCAAGTCATGTATTGTGTCTTTTCAAAGGAAATTTAGAGTCCTACCTTTTCTGGTGTTTCTTTTAAAATTTCAATCTGTTTCTGTGCCGTTAATACATCTTGAGCCAAAATTGCTAGATCATCAGCAAAAGTTGAGACAATCAATTTTGATGTTGGTTCTCCCCAGTTTAATGGGCTGGTCAATATTCAGGGCCGACTTTTTTTCACGCCACTATGGAATAGATGACCAAAAATATTATATTTTATTTTCAAATAGAGCCTTACGAGGCTAATGAAACAAAAAGAATTAATTCCTTCAAGTTTGTGCGGGCCTTCCGATACCTCTTTTTCCCTGCGAATTCCAGTCCAATGCTATTTTGATTATGCAGTTGTTTTGCTTTCTGAGTGTGTGTCCAATCCAACCCCGCTTACGAAATCTTACCCCGTGTTCAATTTTTTCTTGATTTGAGAAATTACGCAAGTGTACGTTTCGAATTATGTCCGACCAGAATATGCGGAATATTTTCCGCAGGCATTTTTTTTGTGAAGACCTATAGAGCAAAACCGACCTAACAATAGTGTTAAATATATGCAGCTTTGTTTACACCAAATATTGGGTTGAACTTCACACAGGTGCCAGAGCTCTAAAAGCTCCTCGATCTTTTCGTATTTTGCTTCTGACATCATGAAGGGGGTTATACTGAACATACTCTAGAGGCTCCCCCTAAAGATATGCAAAATAAATTTTTTGCAATTTTTATGTATTCCAGAGTTTTTTTAAGAATATTCATCACTTATAGTTTAACGATATTAAGATGTCACTAGTCAAAACATTGAGAGAATAATTTTGAAACAACTAGAAAGACTAAATCTTCATCAATGGTTAATGTTTAATGCGAATAAGTTTATTTACGCTTAACTTATACATATATAGATGATAAGATAGTCGTCATTTTATACTGTGTGAAACACGGGCGTAGCCAGGATTTAGTAGGGGGGGGGGGGGGGGGATTTTTTGGACTACGACATATTTATAAAGTTTTTAACTTTAAATGAAATGGTTAAATTAATTTCGTTCCTCTGCGCTAAATCTAAAACCATTAAAGAAGAAATCTTCGGCTTTTTCTTTTAAATATATCCACTACTTCATCTGGATGAATTTCTGTTCCATAGTGAATGTTCATGAGAGCCAAACCATTAAGTCTGTTTTCACTTGTAGTGTTTCGTAAATACTTTTTCAGTTTCCTTAGGCTCGAGAAAGACCTTTCTGGGGTAGCAGTGGATACAGGAATGGTAGCCAAGATTTCTAGTAATGTGTAAATATTAGGATAAAGGTTTTTATCGCACATATCTAGGCATTCCAAACTAGATTTCGGGGTAGGCGAGATACTTGTCATCACTGTTTTCCATACTTCAAGTTCTGCTTTAACCACTGATATGTTGCTTTCGGGAAGCAGTGACGAGTACATGGAAATAGCTTCTTCAATTTCAGAACTGGCAGTAAAATTTGAAGGTAGCACACCAGATAATGCTGATACTACTTTACGATCTACATGTTTGAATGCCGTAATAAGATCGATGTCAACTGTCTGTAATTGTTTTGATAGCGACAATGTATAGCTCATAACTTTTTGAAGAATCACTAAACACATCACAAAATCCGAAGATCGAAGCGTACTTAGCAATTGGGCGGCTTGTTACGATGTTTCTTTATTGTGATTAAATTGGAGTTCTTCGAGAGCATTCACAATCGCTGAATAAATTTCCCTGAATCTTATAATAGCTTCATGTTTGTGGACCCACCGTATTTCACACATTGAGAGCAAGCTTTTTTGGTTACCGACGGGTAGTAGCTCTTGAATTTTTTCTTTCAACAAAGCAGTGCGTTGAACAGAATGCACAATCCCAATGCAATTTCGGACATTTGATAATGAACATGAATCAGCAATAGCAAGGTTGAGAGAGTGTGCACTACAGTGTACATAAAGAGCAAGAGGACATTCTTGGCGAACATAAGCTTTTTCAGAGCTGTAATAATAAGATTTGCGAGACCGGATCCTGAAACATCGACCGTTGGAATGTACTCAAGGAACATCTCTTTAAGTATATGGTGTTTATTATCTGTAAAATCAACATATCGAAGACATAACGAGACTTGTTCTACACGTCCGATGTCGGTGGTTTCGTCAGCCAGAATCGCAAACAGTTTGGCTGTCTTTACTTCTTCAATTATTTTATGTTGAATTAATTCACCACAAATGTCAATTATTTCGTTTTGGATCTGAGGGCTTATGTACAGGGCATTCTTCTGTGAAGTATTCAAATGCTCAGCCAGATCTTTATCTCCAGACTCGGCCGCAAACCGCAACAGGGCTCTAAAATTACCATCATTCTGTAGTGGTTGTTGAGATTCTGGTGATTCTGGTGTAATTTGTATGCGCCCCGAATCGATTTTACCTCTCAAGGAGAGGCCTTGTTTGCCGCAAAAAATTACTGCTTTTACGATAGGGATTCGTTTCTTTTGATTCTCCTCTTGTTGTCTCTTTCTTTCAGAAGACAGCTGTTCAGTGACCGAAAAAGCCTGCGAAGACATTACTTTTAGAAAGTTATCTGCCAGTTCTGAATTTCGCTTGTGGTATCCCGATTTCGCATGAGCTTCAAATATTTCTAGGGCATTTTTCCACATACAAAAAGGTTCGGTTACCAACTGGCCGATCCTTTAATGACCGCCTTTACCTTCATCAAGCGAACGTCCCATTACCACGCAAACTCTGCAGTATGCTCCACTTTTATATTCCGAATATGACAACCAGAGGAATCTCTCCAACCATTTCAATTGAAAGCGCAAGTTTCGTTTTGTGGAAATAGGAAACTTATAATCTCTGGGTGGGTTCCATGGCGTTTTTAAAATTTGGACTTTAAAATATTCATCCAAGATTTTTTCTTGATTCGCGTAAAAAACAACATCAAACTTAGCTACAGTTGTAAAAGATGAGGTAACAGGCAAGCTGGCCTGTTGCAGACTAGATGTAGATTCGGCAGTTGAAGGTATCGAACAGGGCACCAGCGACATGGCATCGATTTCGACATTCGGTATTGTGATTGAGGTCGAGGTCGAGGGCCCGCTTGTCATCACAGTCTTCTTATCAGCATGCAAGGTAGCTGAAGCTTTGATAGCTAAATCCAAATTTGTTTCTTTATTAGAAACCCCTTGACTACACCACTTTTTCCAGTAGTCCATACCTTTAAGTTTATTACCCTTCCTTTTTCTTTTCCTCCATTTTTCGACAGTAATAATGATTCACGTATTTATCCTTAACAAGGTCACCGAATAACACTGCACTAAAAATACTCACTTACACGGTACACTTAATTCTCTTCACTATTCGTTCACCACTTTTCACTTATATTTGCTTCGAGTTCGCATGGAACAATACTGCCGTATGCGCGGTCACGCGCCGCTTATATAGCAGCCCAGTAGTAGTCGTCCAGAAACTACCACAAACTTCCACAAAGCTCCGCTCATTCCGACCGAGGGGCGTGGCGAATAATCGAGAAACAACGCAAAGTTTCCATACGATACAAAATAGTTCGACTACTCGACAAGAGATGGCGCTACTGTGCGCAACGTCCACTAGTTCGTATATATATTCAATACAAATATAATAATTTCACTCTCTTCACTCCTCGTATTTTTATCGGTATAATATTAGGTAATATTTGGATTTTTTGGTATTATTAGGTAATATTTGGCTTATTTCGGGGTAATATTTGGCTTATTTAAAACCCCCCCTTGGCTACGCCCGTGGTGTGAAATGCAATATTTAAAAGTACGTATATGTTATAAAAATATCATTTTTATGAAAGAAAACCTGGAATTGTACATTATCTTTTAAATAGATGTTTAAACAATAAAATGTTATCGCTTATTGAAAAAGCGTTTCTAAAACTGTCGATCAAACACATTTTGCATTTTGTATTTGCAATTGGCTATTGGTAACATCCTGTCCGGCGAATTGTAATTGAAAGATCTTCTGTATTGTTTAGGACAAGGCTAAGACAGTCTAACTCCAAATCTGCAGGTGAGCGGACGTGTTTGGCCTTACCCTTCCGACAGAGGTACGTAGGTTTGCTGGCCAAGCCATGCTTAGGCTTATTTTTTTTTGATATTCTTGTAGAAAGTTTTACGACCCGGCATCAGAGAATCTGGTCAACCAAAGACCAGGCCATTGAAGGACCACTTATTTCAGAGCCCGACCATTGCCGACACCATATTCTTTTTGGGGCCACTTGGCACAGTAACCGGTTGGTCAGGTTCCAGCCTATTTCGGGACCCCCGCATCGGGATACCGAATTGCCCGTGGTCGTGCTAAAGGTTTTTAGACACCCCAGTACGGGATAGGCAAGAAGCAGAACAATCAGGAAATAAGGCCAGACAAACTTATTATATTTTCGTATAGAGATAAAGATCTCAGTTACTATTCTTACAAATACACTTTTATTATATTTTTGTATAAACCAAAAGAAAAACGCGAGTGAAAGTGGTCGTATACTTGTGGAAACTTACGGTAACCATCTACTATTTCCCAACGCAAGATGCTTATGGGCGTTGGATTAGAAGATTTGTATAAATATGGCAATTTCGACTTGAAAGAATTCCACGTCGCCTTTGGACTATGCAACAAATGGCAAAGAGGTTAAATGTCAACGACCAATTCAATGTTAAATCAAAAATATCAACAAACGATCAATTTGAATCGTGCATAGATCAAAAAACGACCAGAATGGGCACGGAAAAGTAATTTTGCAGCCCGCCCCATTACACACATGGAAAACAGTCAGAAACACCATTTCTGCACTTGGCTGAAAACTGTTGCCCACCCCTCGTACTCACCAGCCCTTTCCGACTACCAGTTGTTTTCATCGATTCCTCAAGCACTTTCCATGAAACACCTCAAAAATTACCGAGATTTCGAAAAATGGTTTGATGCCTTGCCAAACTCAAAAGAGGAAAGCATCCACAAATTGCGAGAGAGATGGGAAAAATGTGCAGCTAGCGATGGCGCATACTTTAAAATTAAATTAAACGTGCTATTTTTTAAGATTAAGACCTATTAACTGCCACATCTGATGAACTATTTACGCTTCTTTCGCTAAAAAATCTCTACGAGCTTTTCGGACAACCCGATACATCGAAACTCTTTAGTTGTTTCAATACATCGTTTTTAATGACACTCGTCAATAACATGTGTTTTCGATTACTGTAAACATACAGTTAAAGATCAATTAAAATTGTTTGAATTACCTGCGATATACTGTATATTATTTAGCCAAGTTTCAGTTAGCCTGGACACAATAATTGCGGAGAGATTCGTGAACATTTTTAATTAAATTGATTTTAATTATTTTTAATTCAGCGATGATACCAGGTGTGTCGGTAATTCCTTTCTGGTTTTTTCGCTAAAGAAAACACGTTTTTGCAATGGATAGTTAAAATGAATTGGCCATTTGATTTATGGATGCCATTCCAAAAGAACAGTTTCTCCTTTGAGCTAAACCATTCATGAGCAAACCATTTTTTAACTTCTTCGAAATCGGCGAACTGCTGCTCTGCAAGCGCGTGCCCTATCGATGCGAAAAGATGATAGTCAGATGGAGCCAGGTCTGGAGAGTAAGGCGGGTTCGATAAAACTTCCCATCCAAGTGATTTCAACAGTTCTCTGGCTGGTGTTGCTGTATGAGACGGCGCGTTGTCATGCTGCAAAATCACCTTATCATGTCTTTGAGGGTATTGTGGACGTTTTTCGATCAATGCACAGTTCAAATTGGTCATTTGTTGTCGGTAGCGATCAGTATTAACTGTTTCTCCAGGTTTCAACAGTTCATAATATACGACACCAACCTGGTCCCACCAGGCACAGAGCATGGTCTTGCGACAAAAACGATTTGGCCTTGAAGTCGATGGGCCGGCTTCGCCAGGTGATAACCATGCTTTTTTTCGCTTGGGATTTTCGAAATAAATCAATTTTTCATCACCCGTTACTATTCGATGCAGTAATGACTTCATACCTTTGAAGCAGCATACCACTAACGATTTTTCGATTTTCTAATTGCCTGTCGTTCAATTCATATGCCACCCATCTTCCCATCTTTTGGATCTTTCCCATCGCTTGTAATCGTTCACAAATTGCGACTCGGCTCTCATTCAACTTTTCTGCCAATTGTTTTTGAGTTTGTGTTAGGTCTTCATCCAATAACTCCTGCAATTCCGCATCTTCAAACGTTTTCGGCCTACCAGTTCTTTGTCTTGAACGTTAAAATCGCCACTTTTGAATTATCGAAACCACGTTTCACATGTTCTTATGGCTGGAGCATGCTCACCGTAAGTATCTACCAGCAAACGAAGACTTTTAGCGTTTTTTTTCTTTTGATGAAACAAGAAAAAATAATGCGTGTCGCAAATGCACGTTTTCAGGCACAAAACTAGACATTTTCAAAAGAAGTAGCCGCGGTGGACATTTTCCTGAATCTGTTTTTAAACATTAATGCCATTGAATGTTACTTCATATAAAATAAATACAAGAGAAACAGTGTTCTTTATTATATAACTGTATAACTATAAAATAAATAGTTTCAAGACACTAAAAAATCACTCTATATAAAATTCGAATAACAAATATTTCTGGGAAACATTTTTAAAACAAAAAGACTTATATGTCGAGAGCAAACCTTCATAATGTATCACTAAGTGTAAAATTCATACTTACTTCTTTAAGTGTCAAGTTCATTATTGTATTTTCATCATTGCAATTTAATAACGAGGTACTCTGAAACAAACAAAAAATCATTAACAAATATGTTAAAGGAATTATTTTCAACCGTGTTACCGTTCAAACGTTATTTTAATTATGTATGAATAAAACTGGACATTTATGTAACGTGTCGATTCGGTAACACATGTATTTGAAAGCTTTAAACTGTAAGGTCAAACCTTATAATTTTAAGATTTGTAAGACTTACAGAAAATATCTTATAGTTGTTATATCACATATTCTGATTTTATTTTTTTTCAGAATGTTTATTTTTAATTTGTCAACGTTGTCATCTTACAATTCAATAAATTCATTTTATAATAATCTAATAATCTATCAGAACAACGATCGCATATATGGGAAACTGGAAAGAACCCGGAATAAATAGAATCCATAATTACTGGTGGAAAAAATTCACAATTGCTCATAACATTTTAGCAAAGCAATTACAACTGGCTCTGGAGAGACCCGTTCGATTCCCGGATTACTTTACGAAAGGCGTCACGATTATGATACCTAAAACTGAATCAGCGTCCCAACCGAATGAATATCGCCCTATAACCTGCCTACCAATAATATACAAACTCTTTACTGCGATTCTGGCACAACATATGACTACACATATCAATACTAACCGAATACTAGTTAATGAACAAAAGGGTTGCAAAAAAGGAGTTAGAGGAACTAATGAATTGTTAGTCATTGATAGTATCATTTGTGAACAGGCGAGAAAAAGAAAACGAAATATCACAATGGCATGGGTTGATTACAAGAAAGCATTCGACTTGGTGCCCTATTCATGGCTTCGAAAAGTGCTACAAATATACCAAATAAACTGGACGGTTAGAAATTGTCTCGAATATCTTATAGAAGGATGGGGTATAACACTTTTGGTTGGTTCGGGAAGTGGCGCTTATTCTACTGATGAAATAAAAATAAGGCTAAGAATTTTTCAGGGTGATTCTCTCAGCCCTTTATGGTTTTGTCTGGCCATAAATCCACTTAGCTACCTGCTCAATAAAACCAGAACTGGCTAAAACTAACGTGCATTTAGGCCACTCGTTTTATATGGATGATTTAAAAATATATACCTCAAACTTAGATCAGCTCCAAAGTCAACTGGAAATAGTCAAGCCATTCAGTTCTGATATACAGATGGAAGTGGGTCTGGAGAAATGTGCAGTATTGCATATAAAAAGAAGCATCATTACAGAACAACAAAACACATTATTAATGGATGACACAATCATAAATACAGCACTGCCAGAAGGCTATAAATATCTCAATCAATCAATAGATACTGAACAAAAATCGACTAAGAAGATAATGTTGGATCGATTATACAGGAGAATACGGTTAATGTTGGCCACTAAACTAGCATCTAGAAACCTCTTCACCGCTCTGAATTCATGGGCCATGCCAAGCGTGACCTATTGATTCGGGATCCTTAAATGGACAAAAACAGATTTAAGAGGAATATATATTAAAATTCGAACGATGTTAACAAAATATCGATACCACCACCGGAAAGCAGAAATCAGCAGACTATATATACCGAGAGCAAGGGGTGGAAAGGGTATAGTGAATGTAGAAATGGCTCATAATCTGCATGTCCAAAGATTAAGAAGCTACTTCTATATCACGAATTTACCGATTCATCATGCATTAAAACGCATAGATATTAACTTCTTACCTCTGGATCTGGCCAATGAGGAAGAAACACCACCTAAATCCTTAATATAATTAGAAATTGAATGGGCAGGCAAAACACTACATGGTAGATATAAAACTAACTTGACGAAAAGAAGCGTAAATAGAACACATTCAACGCAAGGCGGGATACTGGTTAGCTGAAAAGGAGGGTAATATTTTGGCTATACAGGATCAGGTTGTACCGTCTCTAAACTATCGGAAACGTATACTAAAAGAACTAGGTATAGATGACTTATGTCGAAAATGCAAGTCCACAGTAGAGAGCATCCAACATATCACAGCGGAATGTCCTATTATGGCACTACGACAATATCTTAAACGGCATGATGAAATGGGCAAAATTTTCCATCAGAATTTAGCATTGCGAACTGGACTTTTCAATAATCAGGTGCAGAATTGTAACTATAATCCTTGGAGAACTAATCCTAATCCTAATCTTACAGAACGCCGGTTTTAGGCTATACTGGGACACAACCCCCATAACCGATCGTAAAACAACGCACAATCTACCAGATATGATGCTATTTAACAAATATATAATAAAAAAAAAAGATAAAACAGCTCTTATCATTGATTTTACAACACCACTAGATGAAAACATTGAGAAAGCCTATGCGGAGAAAAAACAGAAATACGAAGAGCTAGCGTTTGAACTAAAAGAATTGAACAAATTAAAAGAAACAAAAAAATTACCATTCGTCATTATTGTAAATGGATTAGTCCATGAGAAAATTTCCCAACACATCAGACTACTTCAACTGTCAGAAAATATCATTGCGACAGCTCAAAAGGCAGTTATCTTGGAACAACGAGAATCGTGAGGTCATTCCTTCAGTCTACTTGACTATGTCTTGGTTCGAAATCCGGCATTGTCAATTTCAACCTCTGAAAGGGTGGAATATATATACATACATACATATATATATATATATATATATATATATATATATATATATATATATATATATATATATATATATATATATATATATATATATATATATATATATATATATAATAATAATAAATACTCATTCATGGATACTAAAAAGTCTCGAAATATATAAAATTGATCCGATGATAGTTAATATCCTCAAAGTTTTGACAAACAATTGCAGGACCAACCTAAAACTAAATATTCAGTCATTTAAATACAGCAGTCTGGAATTAAAAATCAATCGCGATATATATCAAGGCGACAGTTTAAGCCCACTTATATTTTATCTGGCATCAAACCCATTAAGTTCTATGTTGGAATCCAGTGGTTGTGGTGACAAGCTGAAGAAAACTGGAAAATAAAACATAGGACATCTTCTCTATATGGACGACTTAAAACTGTATGCGAATGGTAGAGAGCAACTTCTAAGCCAACTAGAACTAGTACGGAAATTCAGCAGAGAATTCAGAATTCGGTATTGATAAATGTGCCTTTATACATGTTAAAAAGGGAAATATCCAACACTCGGAAAATATTGTACTCATGGACAGCACCTAATTTAAACTACTGCCAGTAGATAAGAATTATAAATATTTGAGCATTGACCAAGCACTAACACATTATCAAAACATCATGAAGAAATTAATTCAGGGTAAATTATTTCTGAGGATTAGACTCCTCAAAACAGAGCTAAAAGCCAGGGCTCTATTTGAGGGAATCAACATACGGGCGATCTCTCCGTTAACTTATAAGTTTGGTATTGTAAACTGGACAACGACGGATCTAGAATCATTAGATATGCGTGTTAGAACGACATTAACTAAGTTTAGATGTCACCATCCGAGGTCATCAATTAATCGATTGTATCTCCCTAGGACAGAAGGAGGGCGGCGACTTCTGAATCTTGAACTTATGCATTCCTCACAAATAACGAAGCTTACACAATATATGAGAAATGTCCAGTCCCCTTTACATCAGGTAATCGTGTATATAGATAAATGCTTATCACCACTAAATATGGCCAACCACGAGAGGCTCCAAACAAAGAAATTGATCAGAAACATGGCTGAAGAATGGAGGAAGAAAGCCCTACATGGGCGATATCCAGCATCTATGATTGGTCGTGACGTTGATAAAAATATATCCACCCTCTACCTGAAGAATTGATATCTTCGTCCGAAAACTGAACGGTTCATTGGAGCAATGCAATATCAGGTTATACCAACAAGAAATTATAGGAAATATATTATCAAAGAACAAGTTCCAGATGACCGTTGTAGAATGTGCGCAGGTACCTCAGAATCCATCGAACACTTATCTTCAGGGTGCAGCTACTTAGCGTCTAAAGATTATATTAAAAGGTATAACGCAGAAGCAGGTATTATTCATCAAGAATTACGTATTCAATATTGCCTAACTAAAACGGTGCAACCTTATTATAAATACAAACCTGAGTCTGTCACGGAAAACAACAATGTCAGGATTTACTGGGATACTGACATAATAACCGTTAAACAAATAACTGCTACTCGCCTTGATATAACTGCGATTAATAAAAAAGATAAGCAAGGAACAATCATTGACGTTGCAATACCTCTAGACGACAATATAGGCAAGAAACGGCTGGAAAAAATAACAAAATACCAAGAACTCTTCCACGAACTGAAAGAAATATAGAGACTGCAAAAATATACATTATACCTATAATAATATCGAGTAACGGTTTCATAGATAAAACACTGCAAGGATCGCTGAAATTTGTAGGGATATTTATACAATCGGGACAATAGATTCAGCCCAAAAAGCGGTCATACTAAGCACTTCCAATATCATCCGCAGTCTTGGCGATTCAGTAACTTGTTGACAATGCGAGCCCCGGGTTACTGAAACAAACCCAGAAATAACTGTGATAAGGAAAAAAAAAGTCTTTATTAATAAATTAAATGTTAATGGAAAGGGCGTAGTCTAGCTCAACGAGCCACTCATACTCAACCGGTATCAGTAAACCAATTAGTACCATAGTACCAAAAAACCATAGTACTAGATCTAAATAAAGTATATGAACATAAACTAACAGATAAAAAAACAAATAATAGGAACGCATATGTGCGAAAATAAAATATACAAATAAAAACAAATAATAACTCAGCCCATATTCAAAATTACAAAACAACCATATAAAGGAAAATAACTAAAATTCATCAATGAAAAATGAAGATAATCATAAAATATCATACAAGGTTCTATCTCTAAGCTGAAAGCAAATATTTTTTAAATTTACATCTTTTGTGCTTTCTGTAAAACATAAAATGATATCTCAAATGTTTACTTAGAGAATTAAACAATTTACCAGCATTGTAACTAAAAGAATGATGAAACATGGCTGAGCTATAGCGTGGCATCATAAGAAGTGCACTCTGACGAAGGTATGAATCGTGAATAATTCGTTGAAAACTAAGTTTATTCCTAAAGCAAAGTGAAGAGGGTGTAGTTATTAAGCGTTCAATACTCGATAGTAAGCAATATTTAAATAAAGGGTCCATCTTTAACCACCCCAAATTAGTTATTTTTCCCGAAACGTGATCATACTTGCACAAACCACATACAAACGGCAACAAGAATTTTGTATCTTCTGGAGACGGCAGCGGGTTACATCTAAGCAAGAAAAATACAAAGTGATACAGTAACGTAATTTCGACATTACAAGACTTTCACATAGTGTCTTTTTCTTGTTAAAGCATTTTACACCTCTAGCAGAGTACAAAAGTTTTAGGCTAGCATAACTTTGTCTTGTCAAATAAGTTATATAAGTGCAATTTACAATTTGGTTTTTTTGCTGATTAATGTACAGATTTATTAGAGAACATAAAAACTGCCTTATTTTATTTGAGCTAAAAATTATAGCTTTAGATTTGGTACGGTTCAAATGTAGGCAGCGATTTGCAGAGAATGCAGACATGTTGCAAAGATCTTCATTAATGGTCTTGGCTGCACGTTCATAATCATCACACACGGACTCCTTGTATAGCCGTATGCCATCCACAAAAAAATGTGGGTTTACAATTTACAATAACTGCCTGTAAATCGAAGGTGTAAATTAAGAAAAGTAACAGACGCAATACGGATCCTTGAGGTATACCAGAACTTGTATTCAAGCTTGAAGATAGTAGATTATTTAAAACTGTCGTTTGAGTACGATTGCTCAAGTACAGATATCCACATTTAGCCATAAATAGAGCATGATTAACTGTATGCCTTACTAAAATCCAACAAAAACAAGAGCGGTCGCTTTTCCTTCATCCATAGAACGACAAAAATCGTCACATAGAGAGATCAAGGATGTTTCCGTACTATAGCCCTTTCTAAAACCAAATTGAGTAGCAGAAAGTATAATAATATAAGTTAAATGCTCATTAATTTGGTTATACACGGCCTTTTCCAGAATCTTTGACAAAGTCGGCAACAAGCTTATCGGCCGTAGATTGCTAAGTTCAGGCGGATTAGATTTTTTTAGAAAGAGGAACTACAAGAGCCTCTTTCCACAAGGGAAAAAGCCACACACCAAACAACAGTTTATGATATGACATAAATACTTGTCAATAGCAGGCATGCATAGTTTTATCATCTGCAGAGTCGAACCATCAGCTCCTTTAGTGTTAGATTTCATTACATGTATAATATTTAGTAAATCAGATATTTCGACTGGCTTAAAAGTGAAATGAAAGGCATCGTTTTTTTTCTACGAGTGTTATAAAAATTTAGAGTAGTAGTTGCTTAGAATGCTAACTGATTCTTTAGACTTACGAATATTTAAACTTGTAAGGGCATTATAAAAATTGGAGATACTTTGGTTATTCAAAAATCTCAAATAAGCCGATGTCTCTACAAATAGCACCTTTTGTGAAGTTTCTAAGATGTTTGTAATACTCCCAACAATCAGGGCTCCGATTTTTTTTGTAATAAGATGATGTATCAACGCAGTCAACATTTTAATATCCTCAGTGTAATGCGATTTGTCCAACTCTGCAAAATAAGCGGTCGTCATCTGAAGTAAAATTTCGTCCAACGAAGCATTTTTCAGGTTAGGGAAAAGGAAGTAATCGCTGCAGGCTAAATCCTCTGAATAAGGCACATGTGGAAGCACTTCGACATGTATATCATGGAGTTTTGCAATAACAACCCGACACCTGAAAGAAAAATTTATCGTGGTAAAAGAGTACTTTCTTTTTGGTAAGATGTGGGGTTTAGCTTGAATAGTACCCTCCAATTATTCCAGTCTTCTTCGTATTCTTCTTTATACAAGGATCGTGATCTAGGGAAACACATTCCACTGACGGCCATTAATTATTCCAGTAATGAAGTATACTATTCGCTGATGGTCCTGCCTTTTGACAGGTAACCTATAATCACCACATCATGCGAATCATAGAAAACCGTAGCCAAGACTTTTCCTGCAGATGTATCAGTTTTCGTTTTCTTTCAAACACTTTCGAGGAAACCTAACAGAACTGCGTTTAAATAAGGCTAGCTGCTCTTGAAATATGTTTATTCGAATGCTTTTTTGGTCGACTCTTATCTTTGGTCTGATCCATCGAGCCGAAAGCTTTTTACATACCCAACATATCGTGTAAATTGTAGAAGACAAGACAAAGTTTCTCGAGATGTTTACAATCCGAGCAAGCTCGCATACCATTCTTCTTTTTCTTCCCGAGGTGCTATAGCCCATTAGTCAGTCTTGACCTCCTTCAACTTTAGAGTTGGAGTTTTTCAGCATCTCTTTGTACATTGTCCTGCCACCGTGACTTTAGTCTGCATCTCTTTCTATTACGCTCTATTCGTCCCTAAATGATTCGCTTTGACTTTCTGACATTCTCACCTCTCATTTGACTTTCTGGCATTCTCACTAAATGCCCCGTCCAGCTGAGTCGCTGAACCTTCATATAGTCTACAATATCCAGATTCTTGTCAAACTGAGTCAGTTCGAATCTGATCCTCCAAATTCCATAGATCGACAGGCTGGCATTTGGCAAAACCTCCACGAAATTCAGCTGGACTTCGTTGCAATATTTCCGTGTACATAATCGCTGGCAAACAAATAATAAAGGTAAGCTCTAAATTTAAAATTAGGCTCCCTCTGCAGCAATAGAAACAAGAAACTTATAATATGTACAAACGCCTTTATTGAATTTCACAATATTCTCCTTTTACCCCAATATATTTTTGTGTATGGTTGAATTCATTTTCGAAATATCTATCCCACTCAGAAGTCTCATTAGACTTTAGATATCGACAATCTCGCAATTTATTTGTTATTTAGAACAAAAACAATCAAATCACAATAACGATTATCAGCGGATGATGCATCAATTTGATGTTTTTGAGTTGTCAGAGAGTTGACGCCGTTATGGTACAGGATGATTAAGTAATGTTTTCGATTATTTTTATAACACTGATAACTTGCGGTAAATAAATTGTTGTACACCGATCAGCAGCGATAGTAGTTCGATTATCTAAAGCCACAATAGCCATGGGACTATATAGTCTGTACAAAACTAAAACCGTTGCACGTCGTCGATGATGCTATTGATAAATAGCAGAAATACCACTACATACATTAAATAATAAAATAATCTAATGAAATGTATTGTGTTGACATTTATTGACACGTTTGAAGGTTATCCCATTGGCATATGAACGTTAAACTTTCGTTTTTTTACTTTACTATCGAAAACAGTTCTTTTAAGAACTACCACAGAATTATAATTGTCAAAGTCGTACCTGTGAAATGCCAAATCATTTAAATGGTCGTTGTCAAGAGTTTCTAGCATCTCTGGTACACTATTTTGAACAAGAATGAGCCAATAATGGTCCATTGTTACCCTTTGTGGCTGTTAGAGAGGCATGTTAATTGCTAATAATTGGATATGTTTCATACATGATGAACTGATAGGTAGCTGATACTTGATGGAAATTAATTTTAAATAAATAAGCAATAATGAAATGGTATGACAGAGCATATACTTGATTGAAAATTAACGATTATAGTAATGAAAATATAAGTGGATGCAGATATTTCATTGTTTTTTCTATTTTATCAATAAATGTCAATGGTGAGTATATGATCTTTTTATTTTAATAACCATTCAAATATTAAAAAATGCCCATTGTTTTTGAACGAAGCATTTTATATATGCTGAATCTATTTAAAAGTACTAAGTGGACGATACTTGCAGGACTTTCAACATTTATTATAATTTTGTTAGTTACTTTATAATTTGCATTTTATTTAGAGTTGATTTTTTAAATTGTTTTTAAAGTTAAATTGTAAACATGATTCTGTAAAGTAAGGTTATGATGTTTAATCGCAATCTGGCAACAGGGCAGCCGAAATGTTGATCACGTGCTTAATGACGTGCAACGATTTTAATTTTGAACAAGCTATATGCTTGAATCAAAAACTTTTGTACTTTTAGCTGGAATTTGGAATATTCAAACCGTGGAAATGTTTTATTTCGGGTTCACTTGGATATTATTGATTGATTTGTCTGTTACTTTGTGATAATTCACTTTTAAAACGAATACAATAATTTTTCTCCTTTGTTATATATCGCTTTTATTTTTTAACTTGTGACGTGTGACTATAGTTTCGTACAACAACGTTACATTATCAAACACTACTTTAAAACTAAGGTATTACAGCTGTTTATCCTATGTTTACACTTTTATCGGGGTTAATTTTTTACAATATTTTAAATAGTGGGGAATTTCGGAGATCTGTCTGATCGTTTAATAACTGTCTAGATGGATGTTTATTATATTTAGAAATTTCAATCGCTTCTAAAATGTTTAATTTTTTGCTTTTTGCCGTTAAATGTATTTTTTTTAAAATTTGTAGTCTCGGAAAATACACAGTACGTCCATTAAGATCAGTACGATCAGTAAGATATATCTCAGCAACCAGTAACGCCATCTATTGACGAGCGGCGTCGTTTCAAAGCTTGATCATTCTTTACTACGATCGGTAAAATTCGGTAAAACTGCATCGGAAACATTCTGGTTGATGCATCAAGTGTACGGCGACGATTGTATAAGCAGAACAAATGTTTTTCTGTGGCATAAATGTTTTTTGGATGGCAGAGTGTCGCTAGAGGATGACGAGTATAGCAATTTCAGCTCGTACTCCCGAAATGATCGAAACAGTTCGAGTTTTTGTAGCAAATGACAGCAATGCTTCACTAAAAAATGATGGACGAGAGGTCGTCGCAGCTGCCAACAATGATTAAAACTTCCTGAAATTAATTGTTACGGGGGATGAAACATGGTGCTTTCAATACGATCCAGAAACTAAGGACCAAAGTGCGAGATGGAAGTCGAAAAAACTCACCATCAACGATTAATTCACGGAATTCGTCGCATTCGGCTAGAAAATCGCGATTCAGACAGCTGGAGCTTGTTACACGATAAGTTACACATCGTTAATTGTGCGTTAATTTTTGGCCAGAAACCAAGTCTATGTAATCAAACCACCCACCGTATTCACCATATTTAGCCCCTTGTGACTACTCCTTGTTTCCAAAGTTGAAAGGGTGTTTTCTTTAAGATATTCAGACCATTCAAGCAGCTTGGATGCGTGCTTTGGAGACTATTACACAAAGAGTTGGAGCACGCATTTGAATCACTATTGAATCGATGTAGCAAATGTATCGAAGCCAGAGGAGAATACTTCGAATAATAATTCATAAAAATGTCGGGAATTTCGTTTTAATCGCATTTTCTCGGACCAGTACTGATACTTAATGGACGCACTATGAGATGGCTCGCAAAATTAGAATTTTATTTCTTTAATATGTACGCAGAATTGTATTCTTTGAATCTGGTCTGAAAATTTCGGCCCGTTTATCCTATATAGTAGTTACTGTACTCGTTGCCACTTAACATATAAACTACAGATTTTATATTTTGTGATGTTTTATCTAAGTAATTTCTTGGTTGAGTGGGGGGTTTTAAACACTATTTGCAAATTATGTTTCCTCAAAGAACGAGCTACTTGTTCTGAAATTAGAGCGAAATATGTAGGAGTTTTATCATTTTTTTAACAGTTTTTTTTTACTTTTGGGTAAACGTGATGAATAAATAATTGTTTCCGTTTTTCATTTATTAAGTAACTAATTTCTTGAAGCCGTTATTTTATGCTATAAATTTTATTTTTTGCAGTTCTATTTTTGGAATAATGGAATTGTGAAAGCTCGGTGGATCATAGCCTTAAATGTGACATATTTATGTGTAATGGGATGGTTTGATTGTTTTGTAATTGTTATATCTGCGTACGTGTGTTTTCTATAGATATCAAATTCTAGTTTATTATTTTGTTTGGATATTGGAAGGTCCAGAAAATTTATGGACCTTCCATTCCATTTATGGACGTTTGATTTTGTTCTTTTTCAAGTGTAAATTTTATTTTTGAGCGGATTATATTTAAATGCTTCAATGTTTCTTCTATTTGTCTGTCGTTTCCAGTATAATAAACTAACATGTCGCCTACATATCTAAACCAAAATAATATTTTTTTGCTTTATCCGTTACAAAAAAAAATATTTTCACATAAATAGTTCTGCTAATAAAGGGCTTAGTGGGGAACCCATTGCTAGATCTTCATTTTGTTTTTATAAAACACTATTAAATTGAAAATAATTTTCATTCGCATAAAATCAACTGGAAAAATGAAATATCACAGAAATTATGCTCATATGTCATATTGTATAAATATGAATTATTTTGTTTTATAAATACAGAATTTGTTAATAAATTGACTACAACTACATCTATCGGATCCTAGCATAGCTATGAATACATGGTGGGAATATGACCTCAACCGGCCAAGTCGTTGAGAAGTTACACGATCACAAACAGACGCATATATATATATATATATATATATATATATATATATATATATATATATATATATATATATATATATATACATATATATATATATATATATATATATATATATATATATATATATATATATATATATATATATGCAGTTCATATGGTTTTTAACATTACTCTCATCATCATCATCATCAGCCCGTATCGATCCACTGCAGGATGAAGGCCTCTTCAGCATGCTTCCAACCTTCACGGTCCTGGGCTTTCCTCTGCCACTCGGGTCCAATATACTTAACGATGTCATCAGTCCATCGTGCTTTCGGTCTTCTTCGCGGACGTTTGCGATCAAGCGGTATCCACTCCAGGATTGCCTTGGTCCATCTGTCGTCCCATCGCCTCGCTATATGGCCTGCCCATCTCCATTTCAACTGTTACTCTTCCAATGATGTCACAGACTTTTGTTTGTTCCCTGATCCATGCGCAGAACTTTCTGTCTCGTCTTGTAATGCCAAGCATACATCTTTCCATTCCCCTCTGTGCCACCCAAAGTTTTTGAATTGATTGCGATGTGAGTGTCCAGGTTTCACTTCCGTATGTCATAACGGGTAGAACGCACTGATCGAATACTTTTCTTTTCAGGCAAAGTGGGAGTCTGCTCTTAAACACTATGTTGAGCCTACCAAATGCCTGCCAGCCACATTTAACACGCCGTTCCACCTTCCGGGCGGTATTCCCCTCCATGGAAATCCTCTGCCCAAGATATACAAAGCTGTCCAAAATCTCTAAATCCCTTCCTAAAACTGAAATTCTTCTGTCCTGAGCGAAGTTATTGAACATAACCTGACTCTTTTTCAGGTTTATTTTCAAGCCAAATGGTTCGCCAGCCCTTTGCAGTTCTTGTATGCGTCTTTGCAGCTCCTCTGGGTCTTGTGAAATGAGAATAATATCATCTGCAAATCTAAGTTGGTTTAAGTTTGCACCATTGATCTCTTACCCCATCCTGTTCCCAATCCAGTTTACGGAATACTTCTTCAAGGCCAGCCGAGAAAAGAATAGGCGATATTGATCTTCATATAACTGGGAATAAAACCTTCTGACAATCTCTAACATTTGGGTACGCGTCCTGCACACTGTGCCATCCTCACGCTTTAAAGCATATATTTGCGTTCTTTTGTTTCTCAGCTTCTGTTTAGCTTTGTTAATTCCTTTGTTTTCTTCCAGGGTTTTTTGCACTAGCTGCATATTGAATCGGCGCGTGTCCTCTCTGATACGTTTTCTTATAGTTTTGCAGAGCTCAGTGTACTCGACCCTGCCAAAAGGACTACCTGCATTTCTCATTGCTCGCCGTTTCTTCATTAAATCAATGGTCTCACTGGAGATTTTTGTTTGTTTGAGACATTTTTCCTCTGGTGCTATTGAAGCAGCCGTTTGAAGTACATTGTTGGCGATTTCTTCATATTGAACTGATATTTCCACCTCCTCTGGATCTTGTAACGCAGCAAACCGGTTTGACAAAGCAATCTCAAAATCGCTTCCTCTCTCCAGCAGTTTTCCAGATATATATATATATATATATATATATATATATATATATATATATATATATATATATATATATATATATAGATATATCTGGATATATATATATGGTAGATATATATATATATATATATATATATATATATATATATATATATATATATATATATATATATATATAGATATATCTGGATATATATATATGGTAGATATATATATATATATATATATATATATATATATATATATATATATATATATATATATATATATATATATATATATATATATAGATATATCTGGATATATATATATGGTAGATATATATATATATATATATATATATATATATATATATATATATATATATATATATATATATATATATATATATATATTATATATATATATCTACACAACAACCTGCGTCTCCGCCTAAATGAACATTTTTTGTTGGTTGCTTGACCGGAAAACGAACCCCACCCACTGACATGTATCATACCATTAAGTATAGGGAGACCCTATCCACAGCAAACAACCCATATTGTTGCCAACTTTCCGTCGAATGGCGTATATATGTGCGGTATTTTAAATGACATTATTATTGGACCATATTTTTTTTTTGGTGGAAATTTTAATGCAGCTAGATTTCATATATTTTTACAAAATGAGTTTTACGATGAAACTGTACAATTTACACTTACAATTTGACGGGACACCCATTCATCATGCAATTAACGTAAGAAACTGTTTAAATAATAAGTTTGCAAATCGTTGGATTGGGCAAAACAGTCCTGTAAGTAATTGGCTGCCGAGATCCCCGGACCAGACGCCTCTTGATTTTTTTCTCTGAGGGACAATTAAAAGTAAGGTTTATATTTCGAGGCTCCAAAACTAGAGAGGATCTTTTTGATCGTATAGGCCGTAGCATTACCAAATAACAATTGAAAAAATGTAGTGAACAATACCTGACGACGTATTGAAAAGTGCTTGATAGAAAATGGCGGAATTTGATAGAAAATGGCGGAATGATGGAAATGTGTAGTATTTAAGTTTTATAATGTCAATTTAGATCGACCTTAAATAAAGGATTTTTTTTGTTAAAAAATGGCCTGTAATTATTAGAAAAATTATTAATTACTAACTTTTATTGTAAGAATATCATACAATTTAGAACCATAAAAATCGGCACATTTTGGTTTAAGGTGGTGCTGATCCGTTGTTAGTTTTTCTCTAAAAAAAGCCTTAATAGTACTTCTCGAAAAAGGGAGCCATAAAAGTTGACGCAATTACCCATAATATTAGCAAAAAAAAACATGTGATACACTTTCTTAATGCCGTTTTCCGAGATCTATCCAACAAAAAAAAAGTTTATGAAAATTGATCCAGAAATAAAAAATTTTAAGTGGGTGGTAAGTCGTGGATATACTGTATATAAAGATGTTCCTTTCTTTAATTCCTATACCTATTCCTGTCCTCCTAAAATGTGGACAACCAACACGACAAGTTGATAATGATTAACACGAAATCATTAATGTTCTTAAACTACGACATACATTTATTGTTTTTTTTTTGTTTTTATAAATATATATATATATATATATATATATATCTATATTCTATATATATATTCTATATTCTATATATATATATATATATATATATATATATATATATATATATATATATACTATATATATATATATATATATATATATATATATTCTATAAGAAAAATATCAGCAGAAAATGGACATGGAAAAGTCCATCTGGGCTCACAAGTGAAATTGACTACATCATGACCAACGATAAAACAATATTTACCAATTGTACTGTCCTTAACAATTTTAATGTTGGAAGTGACCACCAAATTGTACGAGCAAGGGTTCGGATTGACTGTCGAAAAGAGCGCGAAAAAATGGTAAGATCAAAGAAGGGCAAGGTGGATTCTGGAAAACTGCTGGAGAGAGGAAGCGATTTTGAGATTGCTTGTCAAACCGGTTTGCTGCGTTACAAGATCCAGAGGAGGTGGAAATATCAGTTCAATATAAAGAAATCGCCAACAATGTACTTCAAACGGCTGCTTCAATAGCACCAGAGGAAAAATGTCTCAAACAAACAAAAATCTCCAGTGAGACCATTGATTTAATGAAGAAACGGCGAGCAATGAGAAATGCAGGTAGTCCTTTTGGCAGGGTCGAGTACACTGAGCTCTGCAAAACTATAAGAAAACGTATCAGAGAGGACACGCGCCGATTCAATATGCAGCTAGTGCAAAAAATCCTGGAAGAAAACAAGGGAATTAACAAAGCTAAACAGAGGCTGAGAAACAGAAGAACGCAAATATATGCTTTAAAGCGTGAGGATGGCACAGTGTGCAGGACGCGTACCCAAATGTTAGAGATTGTCAGAAGGTTTTTATTCCCAGTTATATGAAGATCAGAGCCAGTCAGGGACAGCAATACCCACGGAAGAACAATATATATTATACCAGATATCCTAGTGGAGGAAGTAACAAATGCTATAGAATTGATGAAGAACGGCAAGGCTCTAGGAAAGGATAGTGTAACTGTCGAAATGCTAAAAGCTGGTGGTCGGACGTTACATAAAACACTGGCAAAATTATACTCAAAATGCCTCAAAGAACAAAAAGTACCTGACTTATGGAAAAATGCAGAAGTGATCCTTTTACATAAAAAAGGAGCACAGGAAGATTTAAAGAACTACCGTCCAATAAGCCTCCTATCAGTGATGTACAAAGTTTTCACTAAGATAATTTCTAAAAGAATATTAAAAAAACTGAATGACGCACAACCAAGAGAACAAGCAGGATTCAGAAGTGGATTCAGTACAATGGATCACATCCAGGTTGTACAGCAGGTCATAGAAAGGCACAACGAATACACCATGCCACTGTGCTTGGCTTTTATCGACTACGAAAAAGCATTTGATTCCATCTCAAAGCATGCGATAATGGATGCACTGCTTAGCCAAGGTGTAGAGAGAGCCTATGTAAACCTATTAGAATCGATATATGATGGAGCTACAGCCACAATTCACCTTGATGATCTTAAACTGGGAATTAATATAGAACGAGGTGTACGGCAGGGTGACGCAATATCGCCTATTCTTTTCTCGGCTGGCCTTGAAGAAGTATTCCGTAAACTGGATTGGGAACAGGATGGGGTAAAGATCAATGGTGCAAACTTAAACCATCTTAGATTTGCAGATGATATTATTCTCATTTCACAAGACCCAGAGGAGCTTCAAAGACGCATACAAGAACTGCAAAGGGCTGGCGAACCATTTGGCTTGAAAATAAACCTGAAAAAGAGTCAGGTTATGTTCAATAACTTCGCTCAGGACAGAAGAATTTCAGTTTTAGGAAGGGATTTAGAGATTGTGGACAGCTTTGTATATATTGGGCAGAGGATTTCCAGGGAGGGGAATACCGCCCGGGAGGTGGAACGGCGTGTTAAATGTGGCTGGCAGGCATTTGGTAGGCTCAACATAGTGTTTAAGAACAGACTCCCACTTTGCCTGAAAAGAAAAGTATTCGATCAGTGCGTTCTACCCGTTATGACATACGGAAGTGAAACCTGGACACTCACATCGCAATCAATTCAAAAACTTCGGGTGGCACAGAGGGGAATGGAAAGATGTATGCTTGGCATTACAAGACGAGACAGAAAGTCCTGCGCATGGATCAGGGAACAAACAAAAGTCTGTGACATCATTGGAAGAGTAAAACAGTTGAAATGGAGATGGGCAGGCCATATAGCAAGGCAATGGGACGACAGATGGACCAAGGCAATCCTGGAGTGGATACCGCTTGATCGCAAACGTCCGCGAAGAAGACCGAAAGCACGATGCACTGATGACATCGTTAAGTATATTGGACCCGAGTGGCAGAGGAAAGCCCAGGACCGTGAAGGTTGGAAGCATGCTGCAGAGGCCTTCATCCTGCAGTGGATCGATACACGGGCTGATGATGATGATGATGATGATGATGATGATGATGATGATGATGATGATATATATATATATATATATAATATATATATATATATATATATATATATATATATATATATATATATATATGTATGTATATATATATATATATATA
Organism: Cosmopolites sordidus; assembly: GCA_031761425.1. Classification (NCBI taxonomy): domain Eukaryota; kingdom Metazoa; phylum Arthropoda; class Insecta; order Coleoptera; family Curculionidae; genus Cosmopolites; species Cosmopolites sordidus. The sequence goes on along the minus strand of JARFXV010002698.1, from coordinate 817 downwards.
TATATATATATATATATATATATATTTATATATATATATGATAGTATACTATATATATATATATATATAAATATATATACTATATATATATATATATATATATAATATATATACATTTTAGCACTAATATTGAAAGTTTAACACATTTAACCAGTCCTACAATATTTGAACCTAATGCAAGGCAAAAAAAAACATTAAAATACTGGCATCGGAGTAATGCCATGGACGGAAAAAAATAAGAAGAGAAACGCATGTAAATGTTTTTATGAATATTAAAATATTCAAAAAAAAAACAAGGAACATTTTTTCCCGTGCTCCACGTAACAAATCTCAATCCTTCAATTACTATTAAACGCCAACAAGCATTCCGGGAGAAATTTTCCTTGTTTTTTAGAATATTTTAATATTCTCCACGAGCCCCCTGTATTTTTTCATGAATCGGTTTTCATATTGTTGATAAAATGCAAACAATGGAAATTATTTCTTTTAAATAATCAAATGTATTTAAGAGGTGCTTTTAAAAAAGTTTTTTGTTGCCTGGAAAGCATAGAAACTAACAGAAATATTACTAAAAGATTATTATACAAAAATACCATTATTAGTAATAGAAATACACCAAATTGTCAGAGAGATGTAAACTCAAATTAGTCATTTATATGTGGTTTTGGGGATTTACTGATGACTAACTTATCATTACCTTTTATCATCAACTTTAGGATATAATAACGGTTTATAACATGTTATTATATTACACAAATATGATATTTGATTTCCTCAAAGGACGCATTCTTATATTCTTTTTAAAAAAAAGCAAGAT
>JARFXV010002697.1:5000-41922 GCA_031761425.1 Cosmopolites sordidus | reverse complement strand
GTTCCATTAACAGCACTATCGGTTTTGTAACGTTCCTCTGATACGCAATTTTATACGTGCAAATAAAACCCTTTGGAAATTTTGATATTTTTAATGTGCTTATCTAGAGCATATTTAAATATCACTCCGCCATTTAGGTGATGGGTAGTATTTGTATTTTTCTTTGTTCATTCTATAGTTTTTTGTTGGTCCTGAAAAGGACCGATATTTCGAATCAGGTAAAGACCCTTCATGCAGGGATGCAGCAATCGTTTTGATTTTATTTCGTTTTACTGTCTGTCTTCTTTGGCAATAGCACGGCCTGAATGTTCGGTAAAACACCACCTTGGGCGATGGTAACGCCTGACAAAAGTTTGTTTAATTCTTCGTCATTTCTGATGGCGAGCTGCAAATGTCGTGGGATAATCCTGGTCTTCTTGTTATCTCTGGCGGCGTTTCCGGCCAATTCCAATACTTCGGCGGCAAGATACTCCATTACCGCGGCCAAATATACCGGTGCTCCTGCACCTACGCGTTCCGCGTAATTTCCTTTCCTCAACAATCTGTGAATACGGCCGACCGGAAACTGCAATCCGGCACGATTCGAACGCGACTTGGCCTTTCCTTTAACTTTGCCTCCTTTTCCGCGTCCGGACATATTTATTAATTTTATTTATTCTTTAACTGTAATAGATCAGATTCGCACGACGGGATTGCCGTCGCACAGTCAGATGAGATACTGTATTTTTTTGGTCAAGGTTCGCTTCATGATATTATATATCAGGAGACCAATAGAAACGCACGAACACGAATCTCTGTTCAATGGGCGGAGCGTAACTTATTCGTACGCTCTGTCACAAATACGGTGCCCTAGGACAGTGCTGAAACCAGTTCACCTTACGAGCTTGTAGTATACGTACGTTAATTCGACGAGTTTGTCAATAATGCCACCAAAAACCAGCGGTAAAGCGGCCAAGAAAGCCGGAAAGGCACAAAAAAACATCTCAAAAACTGATAAAAAGAAGAAGCGTAGGAGGAAGGAGAGTTACGCCATTTACATTTACAAAGTGTTGAAACAAGTACATCCGGATACGGGAATTTCCAGCAAGGCCATGTCGATCATGAATTCTTTCGTTAATGACATTTTCGAAAGGATTGCCGCCGAAGCTTCGCGTTTGGCCCACTATAACAAGAGATCGACAATAACAAGTAGAGAAATTCAAACGGCGGTCAGATTACTTTTACCTGGAGAATTAGCCAAACACGCCGTTAGTGAAGGTACCAAAGCCGTCACCAAATACACCAGTTCCAAGTAAATACGTGAAAATTATTTCGAATGAAAGAAACAAAAACGGCTCTTTTCAGAGCCACAAATGAACGTAAAAAAAAAAAAATATTATATATAGATCTGTAACCGACTCCGAGAAAATAATAAATCTAACATGACTTAAAGAGGTCATCGTTTCTCAATCATTTTCAGTGTCGCGACCCTCTATAATACCCAAAAGTTAAAAAAAAAAAAAAAAAAAAAACCGTCGCTACCTCCATTATGTGTTCGACCGCCATATTTTTCGATCACATTGAGACCCCTCTATTGCTGAATGCAATCCCCCTACCTACATTTTCTTTTAAGGAGGCTTGGTCCGACCTTAGGGTACAAACGTTCGCCTTCGCCATATTAGAGAAAATGGTGAAATTTACTTCTACCCTTTATAATAAGTATTACTAACGAGAGAAACACTGGCGCAATAGTTATTTCGAGCGAGAAAAAACATGTATTAAGGTAAAAGACTGACGTGATAATTATTTGGAATGAAAAAAAAAAAAATACTCCAAGCTTAAATGTTTCGCCATTGGTTTACGCATCGTTTGGTATAACGAATCGAAACAACGGGCATTCATGCACGATGTATTTTCCCTTTATTATTTGTACATACTCATTTTGTTGGTTCTGAAAAGAACCGGTTTTTTGCTATATATAAAATACGCATATATATATATATATATATATATATATATATATATATATATATATATATATATATATATATATATATATATGTACGGATTTATATAAAATATATTTTAGGCACGTTCGCCTCGAATACGCCTGGCCAGCTGGATGTCTTTGGGCATGATGGTGACACGTTTGGCATGAATGGCACACAGATTTGTATCTTCGAAAAGACCGACCAGATAGGCTTCGCTAGCTTCTTGTAAAGCCATGACTGCAGAACTCTGGAAGCGTAAATCCGTTTTGAAATCTTGTGCGATCTCACGTACCAAACGTTGGAAGGGTAATTTTCTGATCAACAGTTCGGTGCTCTTCTGGTAACGACGGATTTCTCGCAGGGCGACGGTACCTGGCCTGTAACGGTGAGGTTTCTTCACCCCGCCGGTTGCGGGGGCACTCTTTCTTGCCGCCTTGGTCGCCAATTGTTTTCTAGGAGCTTTGCCACCGGTCGATTTGCGTGCGGTTTGCTTCGTACGGGCCATCTCTTCTCGGACTATTACAATTACAGACGGACGTATAAGAACACAACGGTTAAATCACAGAGGTCGACAACGACACGCACCAGCCGAATGACAATTAAAAAAAGATCTCGAATTTGTTATACCCTCTCCTACGTTGCAGGCCATTGGCCCGGTAACGAACGATGGGCGGGGCCTCCCCGGAAACCCATATATAAGTTTAAGAAATTAAATGTGTTTCGTTGATTCGACGCGAAGACCGTTTGACTAACAAGTATTTGAGAAAAAAAAAAATGACCGGAAGAGGCAAAGGCGGAAAGGGTTTGGGAAAAGGAGGCGCCAAACGTCATCGTAAAGTGCTACGTGATAATATTCAAGGCATCACCAAACCCGCCATTCGAAGATTAGCCCGACGTGGTGGCGTCAAACGTATATCGGGTTTGATATACGAAGAAACCAGAGGTGTATTGAAAGTGTTCCTCGAGAACGTTATCAGGGATGCCGTAACATATACGGAACACGCCAAGAGGAAAACGGTCACCGCCATGGATGTGGTGTATGCCTTGAAACGTCAAGGACGTACTCTCTACGGTTTCGGCGGTTAAGTTGCAGATAAATTATTTGACGTTTTAAAATATCTAAAAAACGAAATCCAGACACAAAAAAAAAAAACGGTTCTTTTCAGGACCACAAAATAACATTCTAAATTATAAAAAAAAAATAGAGAGAGAACATTGTCGATAACGAAAGTGGAATTCACTTCGTTAATTGCCCGAGAGTCCATAAAACGACAATTAAAAAAAAAATATATAAATAACATAGACAGACATGGAGATTACGGACAACCAAGGTGGAATATCTCCCGTTAATCGGTGGAGAGTCGTTACAATAAACGTGCTTAAAATTAATTGAGGTGACATCGGTGAGAATACGACTGGACTTGGTTCACATACGTTTATTTTTACGTATTTAATCGAAATGATCGGATCGAATAATTCATGTAGCTACTGATAAGTACGGACGCCGTTTTCGCCCAAGAATCGCCATCGAGAGAACTTTCTAGCCTAACTTCTCCAATCGTTGCGATTACGGATATGTCTTTCTTTTAAATGTTCGTTCGATCTCCAGTACGTTTGATAATTGATCCTATCTTATCCGCCAATAATAATCATATTGAAATGTATTATAACGGTACGATAGTTAGCAAGGTGGTGGCCAAGACGAAGGATAAGAACGAGACTAGATTCCCTTCGATGGGAGAGAAGATCGATGGCAGGTCGCCGAAAATAGTTTTTTTTTTCCAGTAAGGTTATCTATTGCTCTACGAATCCGTGTACTTAATCGACCGGTGATATATTGGAGGTATTGGCATCGACGGGGCTATATCTTATTTATCCCATATTTATCCGAAATAATCGAAGCACATAAAATGTTTCTCTTGAAATGTCGAAATCGTAGGTTTGTCGTGGATCTTTTAATTTGATCTTGTCGACAGATCGACACGAACCGAACAGCTGCTGTATCCTGAAGGTAATGACAACGAGTCTGAATGAATTTTGTAATCTGGAATATGGCATTTTTTAACGAAAAATACAAAATTAAAAAAATGTTCCAACCTCGTTAAAGGTCTCGGCTAAGCCGGAAAACGGAGCAGTGTCTACGCGTAGACGTTCAGTCCTCCGTTCGCCCCTTCGGGTAAGATAGGCCATCTGTAGGTACAAAAAAATCATTTAGTAAAACGTAATTGTCGCGCGAGCATCGTTACGGTACCGCACTTCATCGTGAGACTAAAGATTTGTCTGTTATATTTTATCAATCTTTGACGACGACAACGAGAAATGGCAGATGCAGAAGTCGGCGGTCAAGCCACGTCTCCATCTAATCAGTTAGGAACGGGTAGCGGTGGTTCAGGGGCTTCATCTGCACCTACAGCAGCAACAACGGCGGCATCGGCGACGATTTCATCGAAAAAAGAAAAAACTGCAAAAAGAAAAAATCCCAAAGCCAAAGCTACGCATCCACCCACCGCCGAAATGGTAACCAACGCCATTAAGGGTCTGAAAGAAAGGGGAGGTTCGTCGTTGAGAGCGATCAAGAAGTATATCGCCGCCAACTATAAGGTCGATGCCGAGAAAGTATCGCCTTTCATTAAGAAATATTTAAAATCGGCGGTCGTATCAGGCACCTTGGTTCAGACTAAAGGAAAGGGGGCGTCCGGTTCGTTTAAATTGGCAGCAGCGGCGTCGTCTAGTTCGTCGGTTCAAACGAAACAATCGGCGGCAAGTGTTGTTTCATCATCCTCCGTTAGTGGTGGTGGTGGTCAAAGGAAAAGAAACACTACGGCAGCAACCAAAGCAGGCGGTAAAAAGAGTCCGGCGAAGAGAACGACGACGACGACGACGACGACGGCAGAAAAAAAAAAGACAGTCAAAAAGGCCACCGGGAAACCAAAGAAAGTTGCCGCCGCCGAGAAGAAGGTATCGGTGAAGAAGGCCGTCGAAAAGAAAATGGGAAAATCGGCTAGTTCGGGATCTTCGGCGATAACAGTTGGCGCCGCCGCCGCCACGGTGCCATCGAAGGCAAAATCACCGTCGAAAGCGAAGAAATCAAACAAAGCTGGCCCTACCAAGAAACCTAAGGCTCCCAAACCGAAAAGTGCCAAGTCTCCAGCCGCAACCGGAGGCAAAGCGAAGAAAGCAGCTTCCCCAAAAAAGAAGAAGTAAACGGTTCTCTCCTTTGTGGTTTCATCATAATCTCGATCAAGAGGTATGAAGAAATCGAATGTGCACAACACAGATTGTTGACTACAACGACCGTCTCGTATTAACCACCTCCATCATCATCATCATCATCATCCGGAGAAGACGTAGAAAACCTGCACGTTTACAAAAGCTTTACGGTTTTCAAAAATCGGTTCTTTTTAGAACCACAACATTTAATGTCACTGAAAAAAAATTAAGAATAAACATCCCTTAAGTCATGATACTGATATATATATATATATATATATATATATATATATATATATATATATATATATATATATATATATATATATATATATATATATATATATATATATATATATATCTATATATAGATATATATATATATATATATATATATATATATATATATATATATATATATATATATATATATATATATATATATATATATCTATATATACATATAATATATATATATATATATATATATATATATATATATATATATATATATATATATATATATATATATATATCCGAAAGGTAATATTAAATCGATACTACTAACTATTTGAAAAGGTTACCACCGAACGATGCCCGCGAGGATTTTATGCCGATTTAAGTCCCTCCATTTGTAGCGGTTTTTTTTTTGCGTTTCTCAGGTGTTTTTAACGTTTCCCAGTCACGTAATTCTCGATTCATATCGATAAAACGCTAAGGAGATCATGAGGTATTTTTTTTATTGATAATGCTATTGTCTTATGCCTGTCAGGCATTTCATTTAACTTTAATTGATGTACATACTTAAAGTATATCTATAGATCATGCAACTGTATAAGGAATACGTATCGATAGTATTTTTTTTTTTCATTCCAAAGATGTTTTGTTGGTCCTGAAAAGGACCGATATTTCGAATCAGGTAAAGATCCATCGTGCAGGGATGCAGCAATCCGTTTTAATATTTTATTTCGTTTTACTGTCGGTCTTCTTAGGCAATAGCACGGCCTGAATGTTAGGCAAAACACCCCCTTGTGCGATGGTCACGCCGGACAATAGTTTGTTCAATTCTTCGTCATTTCGAATGGCTAATTGTAAATGTCGTGGTATAATCCTCGTCTTTTTGTTATCTCTGGCGGCATTTCCCGCCAATTCCAATACTTCGGCGGCTAGATATTCCATCACCGCGGCCAAATATACCGGTGCTCCGGCACCGACACGTTCCGCGTAATTTCCTTTTCTCAACAATCTGTGAATACGACCGACAGGAAACTGCAATCCGGCACGATTCGAGCGAGACTTTGCTTTCCCTTTAACTTTGCCACCTTTTCCACGTCCGGACATGTTTGGTTATTTTATTTTGTTTTTTTAACTATAACCGTTCAGATTCGTACGACACGAACGTCGCAGAGTCATATGAGATACTGTATTATTTCTATTTTCTATTTTATTAGCCTGGTTTTTAAGTTAGCCTTTTCGGCCCTTACTTATATAGCATGAGATTGACCCAGAATGGGTTTCTAATTATTTTGAGGGTCTCTAGTTGACCCAGGAAATGTCGGAATGTTTGGTCCCGAAGGACGGAGGTCCGACTGTTCATGAAGTGGTTTTTCAATGAAGTCCAGGCGAACTTCGGGAGGTTAATTTGGAAAACCGATGAAGTCATCGGCGTTGCGGTGCTAATTTCTGCCGTTGCCGGGCCGACGCTGCGCATAGGTGCAGTCGCCGGGCCGGCACAGACAGAAACGCTAGATTGTGCGACGGCGGTAGCGGAGGCTGAGACTTACACAAGTCGGAAAACGAGAAAACTTCGTTAACCGGGTCTTGATGCCGGAGATTGGGGACGATGATATCGGAGTATTGCCCTGTGGCTAGGGCAGGAGGTCCGATAATTCGCGTAGCAGTGGATTGCTACCTCGCGAGGCTGTGAGCTTCAGCTTGGCGAGTGTGGTTTGATGGAATTGAGAGATCGGTGGCACGCAGGCCTCCCGATGGATTTGGTTATTTCTAACGTACCAAGGTGCGTCTAGGGCCACACGCAAGGATTTATTTTGGAAAATTTGAAGTTTCTTGATCAGAGTTGGACCAAGAAACCGGTAGTACGTATGGAAGCCGTACAGAACTACTGATCTGACAAGGATTTTGTAGATCATGACTTTGATTTTTGGAGCGAGGTTGCTCGTTCTGCATGAGAGCGGGTACAGCATTTTGATGATGCCGCAACCCTTGCAGATGGCTTGCTGGATTTGACTGGACCAAGAGAGATGTCGGTCGAAATGAAGACCTAAGTAGGTTGCTTTTTGCAACCATGGAATCGGAACTTTGTCCACCAGTAGCCTGTATTCTCTGATGAAGCGTTTATTAGTGAAGATGATCGCCTGAGTCTTTTTCGGATTGACTTGCAGGCGCCAGAATTTGAGCCAGTGGATAGCTGCATTAAGTTGCTTCTGGAGTTTGTTGTGAATCACAGAAGTCTGAGGAGACGCTACAAAGTAAGCTGTGTCGTCCGCGAAGAATGCGGATTTCACATCTTGTGAGCGTGGAATACCGGCCAAGTAGATATTGAACAAGGCCGGTGCCAGGGGGGAACCTTGCGGGACGCCCGCTTTTATTTGTTTTCTCGTGGAGACGGAAGAGTTTATTCGAACTTGGAAGGTTCTGTCTTCCAGGAATGAACGGATTAACAAGGTCAGATCTCGGGGAAATCCGAGAGAGATGGTTTTGTAGATGAGACCATCATGCCAGACTTTGTCGAAGGCTTTGGACAGGTCGAGAAGAACTGCTCCGAGATGCCATTTTTTCTCGAGAGCTGAATGGACTTTGCTGGCCAACCTGGCCGCTTGGTGAATGGATGAAAGACCTTTCCTGAACCCGAATTGTTCATCTGGAATGATCTTTTTGGAGTCGGTGAAGCTGTTGAGGGCTTCGAGGATGGTTTTTTCAGCGATTTTGGAGAGAGCGCTGAGGAGACTGATCGGCCTGTAGTCGGCCGGGCTCGGACTGTTGCATTTTTTGGGTATCACGGCAAGAATGGCGTGCTTCCATGAGCTTGGATAATGTTGGAGGCGCAGAATGGAGTTCACGATGTTTGTGATCTCCGCGATCTGCTTGCTCGGAAGTTTCTGAAGTTGCCTGGCCGTGATACCGTCAAAGCCGGGGGTTTTTCTGGGGGCGAAGCTTTTGATTATTGCTGTGATTGAACGGGGGGAAGCGAGATGATTTTGCAGGAAGGAGATTTGCGGGAAGATAGGTAGCTGGGCCGAAACCCTGCTGACCTCCGCATCGAAATTTGGATCTGCTTCGGGATGACGTTGACAGGTCATCTGAAGCTTGAAGGACTCAGCCAGAAGTTCGGCTTTGTCCACATCGGAGACGGCGACAGCGCCATCTGCATCCGATTTTAGCGGTGGAATAATCCTCCTGGATTTTCCCGCCAAAGACCTCGCCAGACGCCAGATCTGCCTGGAGTTCGATGAGTCCAGAGAGGAGAGCAGGTTACCCCACTTTACTTCTCTGAAAGACTTCATCGCTTGCCTGGCTTCTCTGGTCGCCTGGTTTGCCCGCCTTTTATCCTCGGGATCGAGGGTGGATCTGGCCCTTCTCAACAGGCGATTTCTCGCTCGGAGAAGGTTTTTCAGATCCAGCGGGAGGTCTGTGGTTAGCCTGGACTGGTTGGCTGGCCGTGGCTCCGAAGCGCTGTTGTAGGCCTGCTGAATGTCCTTGGACAGCTTGCTGACTGCAAGCTCGAGTTGCCTGGGGTCGTTGATCGTCGGTATGGGATCTGTAAGATGAAGAAGATTATTATATTTTGCCCAATCCGTGATTTTAATTGGGGGCCTGAAGGGGGCGTCCAGCAGGTGGTTGTCACCCATCTCTAGCAGGACTGGCAGGTGGTCGGAGTCCAGCTCGTGGATAACTCTCGTAGCTGTGGCTCTTCTGGAGTCTTTCACCAGAAAGAAGTCGATGACGGATCCGGTGTGCTGAGGAACTCCGGCGGCGTAGTGTGTTGGTTCGTCTGGATAATCGATGTTGAATCCCCAGGTGTCGCAGATGTTTTTGAGTTCGCGTCCACGAGTGTTTGTGGACTGGCAGCCCCAATCTTCGTGGTGTGCATTGAAGTCTCCGCCGATGATTTTGGCGGAGGTTCCCTGCGCCAACTTTTCGTAGTCGGCTGGAGCGATGGTGTCCTGATTTCGCTGGTAGACTGAAGCGAGAATCAGGTTGCTTTGGTCTTCGAGCTCAATGGCGATTTGGGTGATTTCCAGACTGACCATGGCCGGAGGGAGCAATTCATGGTGGCGGATGCTGCTCTTTATCAGGATCGCAGTGCCGCCGCCTGGGCCGGTTTTTCTATCGTTCCGATAGATGGTGTAGTTGGGGATGCTGAATCTAGAGGAGGCTTTTAGGAACGTCTCCTGAAGGAGGGCGACGTCGATGTTGTAGGACGTCAGTGTGTCGGCAAGATCCTCCTTCTTGTCGCGCACTGAACTAGCGTTCCATGAGATTATCTTCAGCGTCCTGGGTCTAGTGGCCATTGCTGGGTTGCAGTGCATGGAGGAAATGAGTCATCATGTCACTCATCTGCTTGTGTTGTTGTTCAAGCAGCTGCTTGAACATTTGTTGGATTGAGTTGAGGTCGACTGCCGGGGGAGCCGAGTTCATCTTCTGTGTTCCCCATACGTGAGTCGGTGGGGGGATCTTTACGGGGGTCTTCTTTGGCGGCGGTGGTTGTTGTTGGTTGGCCTCTGGTGTGGTTTTTTTGGCCTTTGGTCGGGCGACGTGGACACCCGGAATAGTTAGCAGTGTGTGCCCCCTGGCAGTTACTGCATTTTGCTGGAGTTTTCTTGCTCTTTTGGCAATCTTTTGTGTTGTGCTGACCGGCACACTTCACGCAGATGGATGGTGCGTGGCATTGTTTCGCTGTGTGCCCGTACAGTTGGCAGTTAAAGCACTGCACGGGTTTTCCATTGGATTTCTGGGCTTCAACCCTGATTGATTGCCTCATGAATCTTGTAATATTGAAGATTTCGTGCTGCTCTCTGGGCACGACAACCTGTACGATTGCTATGGGGATAGGTTTCTTTCTCCTGTCCTTGGCTGGTCTTGTCCATCTTTCGACGTGGATGGGGGTGAAATTTAGTTTCGCCAGCTCGGCGCGGATTTCATCGTTTCCGATGGTTTCGACTAGGCCGCGGAGTAAAACTCGGAGGCCTCTTTCTTCTGGCGCGCAGAAGGTGTGATAAGGGTAGTTCTTGGCATCGAATAGTTTGGTTATTTTCCTGTAGTCGACTTCTGCCTCGGGGTGGAATGCTGCCCCCTCGGGCTTATTTGTGGTGTGAAATTTCACACCGTCTCTTGCCAGTAAACTGGAGGCTTCAGAATAGACGGTCTTGCTCCGCAGGACGATTGGTCTCGACTTAAATCTCCTGCCGCCGTTTGGCTGGTCGGCGGATACGGACGCGGGAGGCACGGCTGGACGAGCGAATTGCTCGGGGCCGGGATTGTTTCTCTTCGCGGGCGCGGAATTATTCACTGACACTTCACTCGCGGCACTGGTTGACGGCGCGGGGTCGGAATCGTTTTTAGACGCGGATGCGGCACTAGTACGCGGCGCGTCGGTATCGGACGGGGATGGCGCGTAGGTGTTTCCACTGGCACCTGCTGCTGAAGGTTTTTTCGTCGGTGGATTGTTGGCCGGCGATGGTTGGCTTGTTTTCCTCTTCTTCGAGGATCTGTGCCTGACAGTGGTGAAACCAATGTCGTCGGCACTTTTGTCTAAGGGCGAGAGCGTGCAATCCATCGCTGCGGACGAGGCTGCTGAATTGCTGCGGCTGCGGCTTTCCGTTTGCGGGGCTTGGCTTGAGGTGGACCGGCTGCGGCTGGTGTCCTCGGCGGGCTGGTTTTGTTTCCTTGTTTCCATTATTATTGCATTCAGTTTGGCGTTTTCTTCCTTCAGGTGCATGATCATGGCTTTTTGTTCCGAGAATTCTTTCATCAGCTGGTTGTGCTCTTCGACGGTACACGTAACTTTTACGTTTACATCGGAGGGTTCGGCGGCGTCGGGTTGTCTCGCCATGGTGGCGTCTGGCTGTGACGACATGGCAGCTGTTGTCGGCAGTCTTTGGCTTGTCGGCTACCTGACTGTGGAAACGGGTCCCCACAGCATCGGTGCCGGCGGCGTCGGACCGTCTAGACTCTGCGGCGATGTCTCGGTAGGTAGGCGGTTTTCGTTCGACCGTGCGAACACTGTACAAACGACAGGTAGAAAATGCAGAGCGATTATCTTAGAGATGTTGTCTCTTCGATGACTCGGACTGAACTGATGATGTCCCCGGTTCTGTATTAATCGGCATACCCCATTATATACTCAACGGACGAACCAGACGGTTAGTTGTATGGGCGGAGCTAAACGAACCCGTACGATCCGTCACAAAACGGACGAGGTTGCCCGTTCGAGAATCAGTTTACGATACGAACTTCTGCCATACGTACGTAAAATCGTTCAGTTTGTCCAACAACAATGCCACCTAAAACCAGCGGTAAGGCGGCCAAGAAAGCCGGAAAGGCTCAAAAGAATATCTCGAGAACCGATAAAAAGAAGAAGCGCAGGAGGAAGGAAAGTTACGCCATTTATATTTACAAAGTGTTGAAACAAGTCCATCCGGATACTGGAATTTCCAGCAAGGCCATGTCGATCATGAATTCTTTCGTTAATGACATTTTCGAAAGGATAGCTGCTGAAGCTTCCCGTTTGGCTCACTACAACAAAAGGTCCACAATAACAAGTAGAGAAATTCAAACGGCAGTCAGATTACTTCTGCCTGGGGAATTAGCCAAACACGCCGTTAGCGAAGGTACCAAAGCCGTCACCAAATACACCAGTTCAAAGTAAATACGTGAATGAAACAAAAGTAAGACTGGCGTCACAATTATTTCGAACGGAAGACGGAAAAAAAAAAAAACGGCTCTTTTCAGAGCCACAAATGTTAAAGATAATAAAAAAAAGAACGAAAAATAAACGGTCTGTAATCGACTCCGAGCAAATAATACATCTAACTTATCCTTTAGGTCTTCGGTTCCCAATCGTTTTAGAATCGTCGTCGTCGTCGTAAGTAAGAAAACGTTGCGACCCTCTTATTTTTTGAACACTTTGAGACCCCCTATATATTTTAGTCTTGAAGAGGCATTGGACCCTATAATATGGCGAAAATTACTTATTTTCAATAGTATATGTATCACTAGCGAGAGAAAAACCGGTGCGATAAATACGTTGTCGCGATCCACTAATTGGCCAAAAAGTCAAGTAAAATATGTTGCTACACCCTTTATGCGTTGCGATCCCCCTATTTTAGAACACATTGAGATCCCCTCTATTCCTGAATGCAACCCCCCTTACATTTTCTTTTAAGGAGGCGTGGACCGTAGGGGGCAAACGCTCGCCTTCACCATATTATAGAATATGGTGAAATTTACTTATTTTCTCTATTATAAGTATCACTAACGAGGGAAAAAATGGCGTGATAATTGTTTCGAGCGAGGAAAAAAAAAACAATGTCAACGTAAAATTAGCGTATAATTCTGAAATAAGAAAAAGAGCAACTTGATAATTATTTCGAATCAAAAATGAAATGAAAAAAAAAAACCTCCAAGCTTATATGTTTCGCTTTTGCTTTAAGCATCGTTTCGTATAACGAGTCGAAACAACGGGTTTTCTTGCACGATGTTTGTTTTCCCTTTCTTATTTATACATACTCATATTGTTGGTTCTGAAAAGAACCGGTTTTTTGTTATACTTTTATGATATATACCCACACATATACATTTACATTAATTATATTTAGGCACGTTCGCCTCGAATACGCCTAGCCAGCTGGATGTCTTTGGGCATGATGGTGACACGTTTGGCATGAATGGCACACAGATTTGTATCTTCGAAAAGACCGACCAGATAGGCCTCGCTGGCTTCTTGTAAAGCCATGACTGCGGAACTCTGGAAACGTAAATCCGTTTTGAAATCTTGTGCGATTTCACGTACCAAACGTTGAAAGGGTAATTTTCTGATCAACAGTTCGGTGCTCTTCTGGTAACGACGGATTTCTCGCAGGGCGACGGTACCTGGCCTGTAACGGTGAGGTTTCTTCACCCCGCCGGTTGCGGGGGCACTCTTTCTTGCCGCCTTGGTCGCCAATTGTTTCCTAGGAGCTTTGCCACCGGTCGATTTGCGTGCGGTTTGCTTCGTACGGGCCATCTCTCTCTTTACCGAATATTACAAGTACAGTCAAAGGTACAAGAACACTAAGGTTAAATTACGGATAGGAGTCGACAACGATGAGCACTTATCGAACGACAATTACAGAATGATGATCGACGCATACCAAAATTGGTGTTTTATTCTCTCAGGCGACTCGCTAGTGGTCCGGCAACTAGCTATTGGTCGGGTCGAGAGCAATGGGCGGGACGTTCCCGAAATCTGACAAAAGTAGCATATGTGTCATGTATGCCGACAGTCGTGTTCCGTCAATCCAAAACGAGGACGTTTCATTTATAAGAATTGACCAATCGATCGTCGATTTGAATTTAAAATAATTATATAAAATTAAAAAAAAAAAAATGACCGGAAGAGGCAAAGGCGGAAAGGGGTTGGGAAAAGGAGGCGCTAAAAGGCATCGTAAAGTGCTTCGTGATAATATTCAAGGCATCACCAAACCTGCAATTCGAAGATTGGCCCGACGTGGTGGCGTCAAGCGCATATCCGGTTTGATTTACGAAGAAACCAGAGGTGTCTTGAAAGTATTCCTCGAAAACGTAATCAGAGATGCCGTAACTTATACGGAACACGCCAAGAGGAAAACTGTCACCGCTATGGACGTCGTGTATGCCTTGAAACGTCAAGGGCGTACTCTCTACGGTTTTGGCGGTTAAATTACCCGATGTTTTGCAATATTAAAAGAAAACAAAAAAAAAACGAATTCTAGACAGACACAAAAAACCGGTTCTTTTCAGAACCACAAAAAAAAAAATACTTACATAAAAAAAGGGATACATTGTCGACAACATAGGTGAAATTTTCATCATTATTTATACGATTATCTAGAAAATTTTCTCACATATAAAATAAGATAGAAAAAGGGGGGAGACGGACACATTGTGGATAAAGCAGGTGGGGATGAATTTCCATCCCTAATTTTCGGGGAAGCATTCAATTTAACGAGCGCAAAACAAATTGAAGTAACGTGGATGAGAATAAGGTATCAGAGATGCAGTAACTGAATTCCTAACACGTCAAGAGAAAAACCGCCATCGCCATGGTTGTGTATGCCTTGAATGTATGTCAGGGGCGTACTCTCTACACTATTTTGGCGGTTAGATTTACTGACGATTTGCGATATTATAAAAAAAAGAACTCCGGGCATAAAAAAAGGTTCTTTTCAAAAACCACACTCACATAGAAAAGGGAGACATTGTCTCGATAAGTAATGTCGAAATGATTGTGGCGTGTTCATATATTAAATAAGAACAGATATTTTTGATATTTTTTGAGTTTTAGATAGTGGCGAAAAACCCAAATAAAGGATAAAAAATATTGTCTCGATAAAGCGGATGGAATTTTCATCGTAAATGTTATAGTGAATGTCTATATAAAATACATTGGACACATTGTGGATGAATTCTCATCGTTAATTTTCGGAAATGCCTTAAATGAAACGAGCGTACAGCTAACGTTAATGAGAATACGGTATCAGAGATGCCGTAACTTAAACAGAACACGCCAATTGAATAACCGTCATCGCCACGGACGACGTTGTGTATGCCTTGAAACGTCAAGGGCGTACTGCTTCGGCGGTTAAATTACCTGATGTTTTACAAAAAAAAAAAAAAAATAAAGGAACTCAAGACACAATAAATAAACGGCTCTTTTCATAACTGCGGCGGCGGCGGCAAAAAAACATACTTAAAAAAGTGACTAATTGTCGACACAGTAGGTGGAAATTCCATCGTTAATTACACCACGACGACTATCTATAAAACTTTCTTAAATATTAAATTAGGCAGAAAGAGGGAGACAGACCGACGGACACATTGTAGATAAAAGAGGTGCTATGAATTCCCTTCGTTAAATTTCGGGAAAGCCTTAAAAGAAACCAACGCAGTGCTAACGTGGATGATAATAGCGTAAGTCTCTTTTTAGTATTAAATCATTTATTCGAAATGATCAAATCATATAATTCTTGCGGTTATTTAGGTAGGTAGAAACGCCGTCGCCATGTTTAAAGAAATACTTAAAAAAAAAGACAATCGCCCTCGAGATGAGGGAGGATATTCCCGTTAATTTTTCCCAACCGTTCCGATTACAGACATGCCATTTGTTCGTTCCATAATTTACGTGCTCTATTTTTTATTTTAGCGGTACGATAGTTAACTAGGCGGTGTATAAGAACGAGACTCGTTTACCTTTCAAAGGGAGAATAGAACGGTGACAGGTCATCGGGAAAAACGTTTTTTCGGCAAAGTCGTTTATATATCTCGAAATCCGAATACTCCACCGATCGGTGATATATCTGAGGTATTTGTATCGCCTGGACAATCTGTAATATCTGGTTTACTTAACTGAAATAATCGAACTAATTAGAATGTTTTTCTTGAAACGTCGAGATCGTCGGTTAGTTGTGATTTTTTTAAATTGAACCTTGTCGAAGGATCGACATGAACCAAATGCCTCCGGTAGCTTCAAGGTATTGACAACGAATCAAGTTAAATATTGCAATCCGGTGAATGGCATTTACTAATGAAAAATACAAAATAAAAACTTTGTTCCGAGCTCGTTAAAGGTCCCGGCGAAGCCGGAATCAGGAGCAGTGTCGACAGTCAGACGCTCAGTCCGCCGTTCGCCCGTTTTACTTTACTATGCAATTTTTGGTGGAGCGAGTGGGCATATTTAGTAAGACGCAACAGACGACGAAGGACGAGCAGCAATACGATTCTGTTCTTTAGCGAAACGCGATAGTAGTGAGTTCTTCGTTACATTAACATTTGACGATAACACGCGCGAGCGCGCGGCGAAATGGCAGACGCGGAAATCGCCGGTCAGGCTACATCTCCATCTAATCTGTCGGGCACAAGCGGAGGCGGTTCCGGGCCCTCGTCTGTACCGCCCGCACCGTCGTCGGCGGCGGCGGCGGCGGCATCGGCTTCATCAAAAAAGGAAAAAACCGTTAAAAGAAAAAATCCCAAAGCCAAAGCTACGCATCCACCGACGGCCGAAATGGTAACAAACGCAATTAAGGGATTGAAAGAAAGGGGCGGTTCGTCATTGAGAGCGATCAAGAAGTATATTGCCGCCAACTACAAGGTCGATGCCGAGAAAGTATCGCCTTTCATCAAGAAATATTTAAAATCGGCAGTTGCATCCGGTACCCTGGTTCAGACCAAAGGAAAAGGTGCGTCCGGTTCTTTTAAGCTGGCAGCGGCATCGTCTAGTTCGTCGGTTCAAGCGAAACAATCGGCGACGAGTGCTGCTTCTTCATCCTCTGGACAAAAGAAAAGAAATATTTCAGTGGGAGCGGCGGCGGCGGCCAAAGGAGGTAGCAAAAAGAGTCCGACGAAAAGAACGACAGCGGCGGTGGCAGCAGCAGCAGCAGCAGCGACGACTGAAAAAAAGACAACCAAAAAGGCAGCAGGAAAATCGAAGAAAGCTGCGGTCGTCGTAGCCGAGAAGAAGGCTTCGGTAAAGAAAGCCGTCGAAAAGAAAACGGGAAAATCGGCTAGTTCGGGATCTTCGGCGGTAACAGTTGCCGCCGCCGCCGCTACGGTGCCATCGAAGGCGAAATCTCCGTCGAAAGCGAAGAAATCAAACAAAGCCGGCCCTACCAAGAAACCCAAGGCTCCTAAACCGAAAAGCGCTAGATCTCCAGCCGCCGCCGCCGCTGCCGGCGGGGGCAAAGCGAAGAAAGCAGCTTCCCCAAAAAAGAAGAAATAAACGAAGACCCCGATTTTCGTCGTTACATCTTAATCTTTCAAGAGGTATGAATAAATCGAATGTTCCCAATACAGATTATCGACGACGACGACCACCACCACCACCAAAACCATCATCTGGAATGATGATGTAGGAAAATATGTTTACGAAAGCGTAACATTTTCCAAAAAAAAAAAAAAACGGTTCTTTTCAGAACCACAACATTTATTGTTACTTGAAATTAAAAGAAATATAGAAAAAAACATCCATTTAGACAAGACGCCGAAATATATCCGAGTAGTAATTCGATAATACTAATAATAACTGATTTTGTACAATTATATATTTAAAAAAAAATAAAAAAAAATACAAATAAAAAAATCCATCGAGACTAGAACCGGCGAATAATATATATCTGACGTCCGTTGTTCGTTTGTAACTTTAATTTTTGTTTACGGATCAATATTGTTTTTTCTTTTCATAGATATTTTGTTGGTCCTGATAAGGACCGATATTTCGAATCAGGCGAAGACCATCATCATCATCATCTTCAAGTAGGGATAGAGAAGTTGTTTCGATTTTACTTCGTTTTACTGTCGGTCTTTTTTGGCAATAGCACGGCCTGAATGTTAGGTAAAACACCACCTTGTGCGATGGTCACGCCGGACAATAGTTTGTTCAATTCTTCGTCATTTCTAATGGCGAGCTGCAAATGTCGTGGGATAATTCTCGTCTTTTTGTTATCTCTGGCGGCGTTTCCGGCCAATTCCAATACTTCGGCGGCAAGATACTCCATTACCGCGGCCAAATATACCGGTGCTCCTGCACCTACGCGTTCCGCGTAATTTCCTTTCCTCAACAATCTGTGAATACGGCCGACCGGAAACTGCAATCCGGCACGATTCGAACGCGACTTGGCCTTTCCTTTAACTTTGCCTCCTTTTCCGCGTCCAGACATGCTGATTTTTTTTTGTTCTTTGCTTACAATTGATCAGATCGCACGGCACGACCGTCGTAGAGACCGTCAGATGAGAGACTATTTTCTGTCGGGATGTCCCCCCCTTCTATTTTCTATTTTATTAGCCTGGTTTTTAAGTTAGCCTTTTCGGCCCTTACTTATATAGCATGAGATTGACCCAGAATGGGTTTCTAATTATTTTGAGGGTCTCTAGTTGACCCAGGAAATGTCGGAATGTTTGGTCCCGAAGGACGGAGGTCCGACTGTTCATGAAGTGGTTTTTCAATGAAGTCCAGGCGAACTTCAGGAGGTTAATTTGGAAAACCGATGAAGTCATCGGCGTTGCGGTGCTAATTTCTGCCGTTGCCGGGCCGACGCTGCGCATAGGTGCAGTCGCCGGGCCGGCACAGACAGAAACGCTAGATTGTGCGACGGCGGTAGCGGAGGCTGAGACTTACACAAGTCGGAAAACGAGAAAACTTCGTTAACCGGGTCTTGATGCCGGAGATTGGGGACGATGATATCGGAGTATTGCCCTGTGGCTAGGGCAGGAGGTCCGATAATTCGCGTAGCAGTGGATTGCTACCTCGCGAGGCTGTGAGCTTCAGCTTGGCGAGTGTGGTTTGATGGAATTGAGAGATCGGTGGCACGCAGGCCTCCCGATGGATTTGGTTATTTCTAACGTACCAAGGTGCGTCTAGGGCCACACGCAAGGATTTATTTTGGAAGATTTGAAGTTTCTTGATCAGAGTTGGACCAAGAAACCGGTAGTACGTATGGAAGCCGTACAGAACTACTGATCTGACAAGGATTTTGTAGATCATGACTTTGATTTTTGGAGCGAGGTTGCTCGTTCTGCATGAGAGCGGGTACAGCATTTTGATGATGCCGCAACCCTTGCAGATGGCTTGCTGGATTTGACTGGACCAAGAGAGATGTCGGTCGAAATGAAGACCTAAGTAGGTTGCTTTTTGCAACCATGGAATCGGAACTTTGTCCACCAGTAGCCTGTATTCTCTGATGAAGCGTTTATTAGTGAAGATGATCGCCTGAGTCTTTTTCGGATTGACTTGCAGGCGCCAGAATTTGAGCCAGTGGATAGCTGCATTAAGTTGCTTCTGGAGTTTGTTGTGAATCACAGAAGTCTGAGGAGACGCTACAAAGTAAGCTGTGTCGTCCGCGAAGAATGCGGATTTCACATCTTGTGAGCGTGGAATACCGGCCAAGTAGATATTGAACAAGGCCGGTGCCAGGGGGGAACCTTGCGGGACGCCCGCTTTTATTTGTTTTCTCGTGGAGACGGAAGAGTTTATTCGAACTTGGAAGGTTCTGTCTTCCAGGAATGAACGGATTAACAAGGTCAGATCTCGGGGAAATCCGAGAGAGATGGTTTTGTAGATGAGACCATCATGCCAGACTTTGTCGAAGGCTTTGGACAGGTCGAGAAGAACTGCTCCGAGATGCCATTTTTTCTCGAGAGCTGAATGGACTTTGCTGGCCAACCTGGCCGCTTGGTGAATGGATGAAAGACCTTTCCTGAACCCGAATTGTTCATCTGGAATGATCTTTTTGGAGTCGGTGAAGCTGTTGAGGGCTTCGAGGATGGTTTTTTCAGCGATTTTGGAGAGAGCGCTGAGGAGACTGATCGGCCTGTAGTCGGCCGGGCTCGGACTGTTGCATTTTTTGGGTATCACGGCAAGAATGGCGTGCTTCCATGAGCTTGGATAATGTTGGAGGCGCAGAATGGAGTTCACGATGTTTGTGATCTCCGCGATCTGCTTGCTCGGAAGTTTCTGAAGTTGCCTGGCCGTGATACCGTCAAAGCCGGGGGTTTTTCTGGGGGCGAAGCTTTTGATTATTGCTGTGATTGAACGGGGGGAAGCGAGATGATTTTGCAGGAAGGAGATTTGCGGGAAGATAGGTAGCTGGGCCGAAACCCTGCTGACCTCCGCATCGAAATTTGGATCTGCTTCGGGATGACGTTGACAGGTCATCTGAAGCTTGAAGGACTCAGCCAGAAGTTCGGCTTTGTCCACGTCGGAGACGGCGACAGCGCCATCTGCATCCGATTTTAGCGGTGGAATAATCCTCCTGGATTTTCCCGCCAAAGACCTCGCCAGACGCCAGATCTGCCTGGAGTTCGATGAGTCCAGAGAGGAGAGCAGGTTACCCCACTTTACTTCTCTGAAAGACTTCATCGCTTGCCTGGCTTCTCTGGTCGCCTGGTTTGCCCGCCTTTTATCCTCGGGATCGAGGGTGGATCTGGCCCTTCTCAACAGGCGATTTCTCGCTCGGAGAAGGTTTTTCAGATCCAGCGGGAGGTCTGTGGTTAGCCTGGACTGGTTGGCTGGCCGTGGCTCCGAAGCGCTGTTGTAGGCCTGCTGAATGTCCTTGGACAGCTTGCTGACTGCAAGCTCGAGTTGCCTGGGGTCGTTGATCGTCGGTATGGGATCTGTAAGATGAAGAAGATTATTATATTTTGCCCAATCCGTGATTTTAATTGGGGGCCTGAAGGGGGCGTCCAGCAGGTGGTTGTCACCCATCTCTAGCAGGACTGGCAGGTGGTCGGAGTCCAGCTCGTGGATAACTCTCGTAGCTGTGGCTCTTCTGGAGTCTTTCACCAGAAAGAAGTCGATGACGGATCCGGTGTGCTGAGGAACTCCGGCGGCGTAGTGTGTTGGTTCGTCTGGATAATCGATGTTGAATCCCCAGGTGTCGCAGATGTTTTTGAGTTCGCGTCCACGAGTGTTTGTGGACTGGCAGCCCCAATCTTCGTGGTGTGCATTGAAGTCTCCGCCGATGATTTTGGCGGAGGTTCCCTGCGCCAACTTTTCGTAGTCGGCTGGAGCGATGGTGTCCTGATTTCGCTGGTAGACTGAAGCGAGAATCAGGTTGCTTTGGTCTTCGAGCTCAATGGCGATTTGGGTGATTTCCAGACTGACCATGGCCGGAGGGAGCAATTCATGGTGGCGGATGCTGCTCTTTATCAGGATCGCAGTGCCGCCGCCTGGGCCGGTTTTTCTATCGTTCCGATAGATGGTGTAGTTGGGGATGCTGAATCTGGAGGAGGCTTTTAGGAACGTCTCCTGAAGGAGGGCGACGTCGATGTTGTAGGACGTCAGTGTGTCGGCAAGATCCTCCTTCTTGTCGCGCACTGAACTAGCGTTCCATGAGATTATCTTCAGCGTCCTGGGTCTAGTGGCCATTGCTGGGTTGCAGTGCATGGAGGAAATGAGTCATCATGTCACTCATCTGCTTGTGTTGTTGTTCAAGCAGCTGCTTGAACATTTGTTGGATTGAGTTGAGGTCGACTGCCGGGGGAGCCGAGTTCATCTTCTGTGTTCCCCATACGTGAGTCGGTGGGGGGATCTTTACGGGGGTCTTCTTTGGCGGCGGTGGTTGTTGTTGGTTGGCCTCTGGTGTGGTTTTTTGGCCTTTGGTCGGGCGACGTGGACACCCGGAATAGTTAGCAGTGTGTGCCCCCTGGCAGTTACTGCATTTTGCTGGAGTTTTCTTGCTCTTTTGGCAATCTTTTGTGTTGTGCTGACCGGCACACTTCACGCAGATGGATGGTGCGTGGCATTGTTTCGCTGTGTGCCCGTACAGTTGGCAGTTAAAGCACTGCACGGGTTTTCCATTGGATTTCTGGGCTTCAACCCTGATTGATTGCCTCATGAATCTTGTAATATTGAAGATTTCGTGCTGCTCTCTGGGCACGACAACCTGTACGATTGCTATGGGGATAGGTTTCTTTCTCCTGTCCTTGGCTGGTCTTGTCCATCTTTCGACGTGGATGGGGGTGAAATTTAGTTTCGCCAGCTCGGCGCGGATTTCATCGTTTCCGATGGTTTCGACTAGGCCGCGGAGTAAAACTCGGAGGCCTCTTTCTTCTGGCGCGCAGAAGGTGTGATAAGGGTAGTTCTTGGCATCGAATAGTTTGGTTATTTTCCTGTAGTCGACTTCTGCCTCGGGGTGGAATGCTGCCCCCTCGGGCTTATTTGTGGTGTGAAATTTCACACCGTCTCTTGCCAGTAAACTGGAGGCTTCAGAATAGACGGTCTTGCTCCGCAGGACGATTGGTCTCGACTTAAATCTCCTGCCGCCGTTTGGCTGGTCGGCGGATACGGACGCGGGAGGCACGGCTGGACGAGCGAATTGCTCGGGGCCGGGATTGTTTCTCTTCGCGGGCGCGGAATTATTCACTGACACTTCACTCGCGGCACTGGTTGACGGCGCGGGGTCGGAATCGTTTTTAGACGCGGATGCGGCACTAGTACGCGGCGCGTTGTCCCCCCCTTCTTTCCTTCCTTTTTATATATATGCGGCGGTACAGTCTCCAATGGAATCGTAAAAATACGCCTTACGGTTAAATGGGCGGAGCATATCGTACCCGTACGCTCCAGTACAAAAAAGAAGTGAACTTTTATCGGCTCAAGGGTCAATTTATGATACGGATTTTTATTGTACCGTATGTACATTTAAAAAAAAATCGTCCTCTTTGTCCATAATGCCACCAAAAACTAGCGGGAAAGCGGCCAAAAAAGCGGGAAAGGCACAAAAAAACATCTCGAAAGGTGATAAAAAAAAGAAGCGCAGGAGGAAGGAAAGTTACGCCATTTATATTTACAAAGTGCTGAAACAGGTACATCCGGATACGGGAATTTCCAGCAAGGCCATGTCGATCATGAATTCTTTCGTTAATGACATTTTCGAGAGGATAGCGGCCGAAGCATCGCGTTTGGCTCATTACAACAAAAGATCGACCATAACCAGTAGAGAAATTCAAACGGCGGTCAGATTACTTTTACCGGGTGAATTAGCCAAACACGCCGTTAGCGAGGGGACCAAAGCCGTGACCAAATACACCAGTTCCAAGTAAAAATAGATAAACGTATCAAAGATCAGAAGCAAGAACTGGCGAGATTAATATTTCGAACGATAATAAAAAGAAAACGGCTCTTTTCAGAGCCACGAATTTTAAATATAAAAAAAAAAATATCAAGCATATCGCCTATCCGCACAGACATCTAGGTTCGAAATTAGCATTAGATGCATGAAAGTAAAATATTTTTAAACACACACACACACACAAACTGAAAACCCGAATATTATTGTGGCTTAATGCCCGAGTTGAAATTAGCGGGATTTTTTTTTTCCAGCGATAACGCTCGACGCTTTTTTAGAGTGTATGTGTATAGGATGTAAATGATTATTCTCGAAAAATAAAAACTTTCGATCTATCCGAGAGTCGTCCATCTTGTACATGATATGTGCTAGCCGGGCTCTATGGTTTTGGCCGGTTTTCCCAAAATTCGTCGAAGAAAAAAGACAGCCTCCATAGGTGTCGTTGGTTTTCTAAATTTCTTTATTTTTTTTTTCATCACATCTTGATTGATAGTTCAGTCCAGGCAGCCGTTGAGATCGGACGTAGTTCGATCGCTCCCGCGCTCCTCTTCCGTCGAAGTAAACGTTTAGTGTTCGTTAGTAGTCGCGACCGCGGACTTGTCCACGTCGACGCGATGGACACCGACATCCTAAACATCAAAGATCAAGACCTTATGCGACTATCGAAACGACAGCTCGCTGAAGCCTGCAGCGACCTTCGGGGTCGCCTCGTTCGATGCGAAAGCCACCGCCAGACAGCAATGAGCATATTAGACGAGGCTAATGCTGAAAAGGAGATGCTAAAGAAGAGCGTCCATTCACTCGAGACCCAGATCAAAAATCTCCAGCAAAGAGAAAACCCGAAAACTGAATCAACACCTCCACCTCCCGAAGACGAGGCCGAGTCGGCCTCCGAAGAAGACAACCACGACCCAGGTTCCGAACCTGAAGAACCCCAGCAGGTCTCCGCCAGAGCCAGAAGGCGGAGACGCAAGAAAAATAGACAGCTCGCTGGAGAAGACACCGTTCCAGACGCTTCAACCGAAAACCCGGACTCCAGTCACCTGGGGACCGTCACCAGCCAAGACCCGCCGATCACGCCAGTCGACCCCGCACCCAGTGCGGCACCAGCACCGGCCACTGACACCGCTACAAAGCCGACACCGATCATCCTTCGGGACATATCGGCCTTCCTCGAGGTGGCCCGCCACCTCGAAAAAAGCAACGTGGCCATAGGGCCAGCCAAAACAATCCCGGACGGGGTGCTGCTAACCCCCCGTTCTGACGAAGACAGAAATGCAATTCTCCAGCATTTCACAGAAAAAGGCTACCGCTTCCAGGCCTTTCAAAACAAACCCAAGTTCCTGCACGTCCTCTTGAGAGGAATAGCGGAATCAATCCCGATCGAAGAAATCAGACTCGAGCTGACAAGCATGGGTTTCCACCCGATAAGAATCATAAGGTGGCAAACCAGCCAGATGATGCCGATCGCGATAGTTCAAGTCACGGTCCCATCAGACGAATCCAACATCTTGGAAACAAGCCGTTTTCAACAACAATCCATCCAAGTAGTGGTACAAAGAAGAAAATCCAGAACACGACAGTGTTTTAATTGCCACAAATACGGACATATCTCATCCCAATGTGAAACAACATCAGTTTGTGTAAAGTGCGCGGGTTTTCACCGTAGCAGTGAGTGCAAGCTGGACCCCAACCAACCGCCGAAATGCTGCAACTGTGGGGAATCGCACACGGCGAACTACTACAGATGCAGCGAAAACCCCAACCGGAAACCAGCCTCGAAGACGTCGTCTCCGAAGCGGATTCCACCAGCACCTGCAGAGCCGACCTCCATTATGGCCGGATTTACAGCCCAAATGCAGCAAGTGATGTGCCTCCTCCAGACACAGATCAACACACTACTCAAACTACAGCAAATACCTTCTGGATTACAAACGCAAAGCAGCCAAGACGACGCGACCTCCGCCATCCAGGCCCAGGTCCCGACTGTCTAGCCCCTCCTTCGCGCTGGTAATACAGTGCACATACTTACCGGCCAACCTAGGCCCGCCCCCATCTTCATATTAACCTCCAAAGTCGACCAAGACTTTCTTTCATTAATCCACCTGCAGAATCTACTGGCAACAAGTCAGTAATTTCATGGGTCAACTAGAGGCCCCCAAAACCATCAGTACCCTTACAGGGTTTAATTCAGTTTATATGAGTAAGGGCCGAAAGGCTAGCTCACAAACCAAGCTGACAAAATAGAAAATAGATAATACAGTATCCAGTTCAGTCCGAGTCATCGAAGAGACAACATCTCTAAGATAATCGCTCTGCATTTTCTACCTGTCGTTTGTACAGTGTTCGCACGGTCGAACGAAAACCGCCTACCTACCGAGACATCGCCGCAGAGTCTAGACGGTCCGACGCCGCCGGCACCGATGCTGTGGGGACCCGTTTCCACAGTCAGGTAGCCGACAAGCCAAAGACTGCCGACAACAGCTGCCATGTCGTCACAGCCAGACGCCACCATGGCGAGACAACCCGACGCCGCCGAACCCTCCGATGTAAACGTAAAAGTTACGTTTACCGTCGAAGAGCACAACCAGCTGATGAAAGAATTCTCGGAACAAAAAGCCATGATCATGCACCTGAAGGAAGAAAACGCCAAACTGAATGCAATAATAATGGAAACAAGGAAACAAAACCAGCCCGCCGAGGACACCAGCCGCAGCCGGTCCACCTCAAGCCAAGCCCCGCAAACGGAAAGCCGCAGCCGCAGCAATTCAGCAGCCTCGTCCGCAGCGATGGATTGCACGCTCTCGCCCTTAGACAAAAGTGCCGACGACATTGGTTTCACCACTGTCAGGCACAGATCCTCGAAGAAGAGGAAAACAAGCCAACCATCGCCGGCCAACAATCCACCGACGAAAAAACCTTCAGCAGCAGGTGCCAGTGGAAACACCTACGCACCATCCCCGTCCGATACCGACGCGCCGCGTACTAGTGCCGCATCCGCGTCTAAAAACGATTCCGACCCCGCGCCGTCAACCAGTGCCGCGAGTGAAGTGTCAGTGAATAATTCCGCGCCCGCGAAGAGAAACAATCCCGGCCCCGAGCAATTCGCTCGTCCAGCCGTGCCTCCCGCGTCCGTATCCGCCGACCAGCCAAACGGCGGCAGGAGATTTAAGTCGAGACCAATCGTCCTGCGGAGCAAGACCGTCTATTCTGAAGCCTCCAGTTTACTGGCAAGAGACGGTGTGAAATTTCACACCACAAATAAGCCCGAGGGGGCAGCATTCCACCCCGAGGCAGAAGTCGACTACAGGAAAATAACCAAACTATTCGATGCCAAGAACTACCCTTATCACACCTTCTGCGCGCCAGAAGAAAGAGGCCTCCGAGTTTTACTCCGCGGCCTAGTCGAAACCATCGGAAACGATGAAATCCGCGCCGAGCTGGCGAAACTAAATTTCACCCCCATCCACGTCGAAAGATGGACAAGACCAGCCAAGGACAGGAGAAAGAAACCTATCCCCATAGCAATCGTACAGGTTGTCGTGCCCAGAGAGCAGCACGAAATCTTCAATATTACAAGATTCATGAGGCAATCAATCAGGGTTGAAGCCCAGAAATCCAATGGAAAACCCGTGCAGTGCTTTAACTGCCAACTGTACGGGCACACAGCGAAACAATGCCACGCACCATCCATCTGCGTGAAGTGTGCCGGTCAGCACAACACAAAAGATTGCCAAAAGAGCAAGAAAACTCCAGCAAAATGCAGTAACTGCCAGGGGGCACACACTGCTAACTATTCCGGGTGTCCACGTCGCCCGACCAAAGGCCAAAAAACCACACCAGAGGCCAACCAACAACAACCACCGCCGCCAAAGAAGACCCCCGTAAAGATCCCCCCACCGACTCACGTATGGGGAACACAGAAGATGAACTCGGCTCCCCCGGCAGTCGACCTCAACTCAATCCAACAAATGTTCAAGCAGCTGCTTGAACAACAACACAAGCAGATGAGTGACATGATGACTCATTTCCTCCATGCACTGCAACCCAGCAATGGCCACTAGACCCAGGACGCTGAAGATAATCTCATGGAACGCTAGTTCAGTGCGCGACAAGAAGGAGGATCTTGCCGACACACTGACGTCCTACAACATCGACGTCGCCCTCCTTCAGGAGACGTTCCTAAAAGCCTCCTCCAGATTCAGCATCCCCAACTACACCATCTATCGGAACGATAGAAAAACCGGCCCAGGCGGCGGCACTGCGATCCTGATAAAGAGCAGCATCCGCCACCATGAATTGCTCCCTCCGGCCATGGTCAGTCTGGAAATCACCCAAATCGCCATTGAGCTCGAAGACCAAAGCAACCTGATTCTCGCTTCAGTCTACCAGCGAAATCAGGACACCATCGCTCCAGCCGACTACGAAAAGTTGGCGCAGGGAACCTCCGCCAAAATCATCGGCGGAGACTTCAATGCACACCACGAAGATTGGGGCTGCCAGTCCACAAACACTCGTGGACGCGAACTCAAAAACATCTGCGACACCTGGGGATTCAACATCGATTATCCAGACGAACCAACACACTACGCCGCCGGAGTTCCTCAGCACACCGGATCCGTCATCGACTTCTTTCTGGTGAAAGACTCCAGAAGAGCCACAGCTACGAGAGTTATCCACGAGCTGGACTCCGACCACCTGCCAGTCCTGCTAGAGATGGGTGACAACCACCTGCTGGACGCCCCCTTCAGGCCCCCAATTAAAATCACGGATTGGGCAAAATATAATAATCTTCTTCATCTTACAGATCCCATACCGACGATCAACGACCCCAGGCAACTCGAGCTTGCAGTCAGCAAGCTGTCCAAGGACATTCAGCAGGCCTACAACAGCGCTTCGGAGCCACGGCCAGCCAACCAGTCCAGGCTAACCACAGACCTCCCGCTGGATCTGAAAAACCTTCTCCGAGCGAGAAATCGCCTGTTGAGAAGGGCCAGATCCACCCTCGATCCCGAGGATAAAAGGCGGGCAAACCAGGCGACCAGAGAAGCCAGGCAAGCGATGAAGTCTTTCAGAGAAGTAAAGTGGGGTAACCTGCTCTCCTCTCTGGACTCATCGAACTCCAGGCAGATCTGGCGTCTGGCGAGGTCTTTGGCGGGAAAATCCAGGAGGATTATTCCACCGCTAAAATCGGATGCAGATGGCGCTGTCGCCGTCTCCGACGTGGACAAAGCCGAACTTCTGGCTGAGTCCTTCAAGCTTCAGATGACCTGTCAACGTCATCCCGAAGCAGATCCAAATTTCGATGCGGAGGTCAGCAGGGTTTCGGCCCAGCTACCTATCTTCCCGCAAATCTCCTTCCTGCAAAATCATCTCGCTTCCCCCCGTTCAATCACAGCAATAATCAAAAGCTTCGCCCCCAGAAAAACCCCCGGCTTTGACGGTATCACGGCCAGGCAACTTCAGAAACTTCCGAGCAAGCAGATCGCGGAGATCACAAACATCGTGAACTCCATTCTGCGCCTCCAACATTATCCAAGCTCATGGAAGCACGCCATTCTTGCCGTGATACCCAAAAAATGCAACAGTCCGAGCCCGGCCGACTACAGGCCGATCAGTCTCCTCAGCGCTCTCTCCAAAATCGCTGAAAAAACCATCCTCGAAGCCCTCAACAGCTTCACCGACTCCAAAAAGATCATTCCAGATGAACAATTCGGGTTCAGGAAAGGTCTTTCATCCATTCACCAAGCGGCCAGGTTGGCCAGCAAAGTCCATTCAGCTCTCGAGAAAAAATGGCATCTCGGAGCAGTTCTTCTCGACCTGTCCAAAGCCTTCGACAAAGTCTGGCATGATGGTCTCATCTACAAAACCATCTCTCTCGGATTTCCCCGAGATCTGACCTTGTTAATCCGTTCATTCCTGGAAGACAGAACCTTCCAAGTTCGAATAAACTCTTCCGTCTCCACGAGAAAACAAATAAAAGCGGGCGTCCCGCAAGGTTCCCCCCTGGCACCGGCCTTGTTCAATATCTACTTGGCCGGTATTCCACGCTCACAAGATGTGAAATCCGCATTCTTCGCGGACGACACAGCTTACTTTGTAGCGTCTCCTCAGACTTCTGTGATTCACAACAAACTCCAGAAGCAACTTAATGCAGCTATCCACTGGCTCAAATTCTGGCGCCTGCAAGTCAATCCGAAAAAGACTCAGGCGATCATCTTCACTAATAAACGCTTCATCAGAGAATACAGGCTACTGGTGGACAAAGTTCCGATTCCATGGTTGCAAAAAGCAACCTACTTAGGTCTTCATTTCGACCGACATCTCTCTTGGTCCAGTCAAATCCAGCAAGCCATCTGCAAGGGTTGCGGCATCATCAAAATGCTGTACCCGCTCTCATGCAGAACGAGCAACCTCGCTCCAAAAATCAAAGTCATGATCTACAAAATCCTTGTCAGATCAGTAGTTCTGTACGGCTTCCATACGTACTACCGGTTTCTTGGTCCAACTCTGATCAAGAAACTTCAAATTTTCCAAAATAAATCCTTGCGTGTGGCCCTAGACGCACCTTGGTACGTTAGAAATAACCAAATCCATCGGGAGGCCTGCGTGCCACCGATCTCTCAATTCCATCAAACCACACTCGCCAAGCTGAAGCTCACAGCCTCGCGAGGTAGCAATCCACTGCTACGCGAATTATCGGACCTCCTGCCCTAGCCACAGGGCAATACTCCGATATCATCGTCCCCAATCTCCGGCATCAAGACCCGGTTAACGAAGTTTTCTCGTTTTCCGACTTGTGTAAGTCTCAGCCTCCGCTACCGCCGTCGCACAATCTAGCGTTTCTGTCTGTGCCGGCCCGGCGACTGCACCTATGCGCAGCGTCGGCCCGGCAACGGCAGAAATTAGCACCGCAACGCCGATGACTTCATCGGTTTTCCAAATTAACCTCCTGAAGTTCGCCTGGACTTCATTGAAAAACCACTTCATGAACAGTCGGACCTCCGTCCTTCGGGACCAAACATTCCGACATTTCCTGGGTCAACTAGAGACCCTCAAAATAATTAGAAACCCATTCTGGGTCAATCTCATGCTATATAAGTAAGGGCCGAAAAGGCTAACTTAAAAACCAGGCTAATAAAATAGAATAGAAATAATACAGTATCTCATATGACTCTGCGACGTTCGTGTCGTACGAATCTGAACGGTTATAGTTAAAAAAACAAAATAAAATAACCAAACATGTCCGGACGTGGAAAAGGTGGCAAAGTTAAAGGGAAAGCAAAGTCTCGCTCGAATCGTGCCGGATTGCAGTTTCCTGTCGGTCGTATTCACAGATTGTTGAGAAAAGGAAATTACGCGGAACGTGTCGGTGCCGGAGCACCGGTATATTTGGCCGCGGTGATGGAATATCTAGCCGCCGAAGTATTGGAATTGGCGGGAAATGCCGCCAGAGATAACAAAAAGACGAGGATTATACCACGACATTTACAATTAGCCATTCGAAATGACGAAGAATTGAACAAACTATTGTCCGGCGTGACCATCGCACAAGGGGGTGTTTTGCCTAACATTCAGGCCGTGCTATTGCCTAAGAAGACCGACAGTAAAACGAAATAAAATATTAAAACGGATTGCTGCATCCCTGCACGATGGATCTTTACCTGATTCGAAATATCGGTCCTTTTCAGGACCAACAAAACATCTTTGGAATGAAAAAAAAAAATACTATCGATACGTATTCCTTATACAGTTGCATGATCTATAGATATACTTTAAGTATGTACATCAATTAAAGTTAAATGAAATGCCTGACAGGCATAAGACAATAGCATTATCAATAAAAAAAATACCTCATGATCTCCTTAGCGTTTTATCGATATGAATCGAGAATTACGTGACTGGGAAACGTTAAAAACACCTGAGAAACGCAAAAAAAAACCGCTACAAATGGAGGGACTTAAATCGGCATAAAATCCTCGCGGGCATCGTTCGGTGGTAACCTTTTCAAATAGTTAGTAGTATCGATTTAATATTACCTTTCGGATATATATATATATATATATATATATATATATATATATATATATATATATATATATATATATATATATATATTATATGTATATATAGATATATATATATATATATATATATATATATATATATATATATATATATATATATATATATATATATATATATATATATCTATATATAGATATATATATATATATATATATATATATATATATATATATATATATATATATATATATATATATATATATATATATATATATATATATATATATATATATATATCAGTATCATGACTTAAGGGATGTTTATTCTTAATTTTTTTTCAGTGACATTAAATGTTGTGGTTCTAAAAAGAACCGATTTTTGAAAACCGTAAAGCTTTTGTAAACGTGCAGGTTTTCTACGTCTTCTCCGGATGATGATGATGATGATGATGGAGGTGGTTAATACGAGACGGTCGTTGTAGTCAACAATCTGTGTTGTGCACATTCGATTTCTTCATACCTCTTGATCGAGATTATGATGAAACCACAAAGGAGAGAACCGTTTACTTCTTCTTTTTTGGGGAAGCTGCTTTCTTCGCTTTGCCTCCGGTTGCGGCTGGAGACTTGGCACTTTTCGGTTTGGGAGCCTTAGGTTTCTTGGTAGGGCCAGCTTTGTTTGATTTCTTCGCTTTCGACGGTGATTTTGCCTTCGATGGCACCGTGGCGGCGGCGGCGCCAACTGTTATCGCCGAAGATCCCGAACTAGCCGATTTTCCCATTTTCTTTTCGACGGCCTTCTTCACCGATACCTTCTTCTCGGCGGCGGCAACTTTCTTTGGTTTCCCGGTGGCCTTTTTGACTGTCTTTTTTTTTTCTGCCGTCGTCGTCGTCGTCGTCGTCGTTCTCTTCGCCGGACTCTTTTTACCGCCTGCTTTGGTTGCTGCCGTAGTGTTTCTTTTCCTTTGACCACCACCACCACTAACGGAGGATGATGAAACAACACTTGCCGCCGATTGTTTCGTTTGAACCGACGAACTAGACGACGCCGCTGCTGCCAATTTAAACGAACCGGACGCCCCCTTTCCTTTAGTCTGAACCAAGGTGCCTGATACGACCGCCGATTTTAAATATTTCTTAATGAAAGGCGATACTTTCTCGGCATCGACCTTATAGTTGGCGGCGATATACTTCTTGATCGCTCTCAACGACGAACCTCCCCTTTCTTTCAGACCCTTAATGGCGTTGGTTACCATTTCGGCGGTGGGTGGATGCGTAGCTTTGGCTTTGGGATTTTTTCTTTTTGCAGTTTTTTCTTTTTTCGATGAAATCGTCGCCGATGCCGCCGTTGTTGCTGCTGTAGGTGCAGATGAAGCCCCTGAACCACCGCTACCCGTTCCTAACTGATTAGATGGAGACGTGGCTTGACCGCCGACTTCTGCATCTGCCATTTCTCGTTGTCGTCGTCAAAGATTGATAAAATATAACAGACAAATCTTTAGTCTCACGATGAAGTGCGGTACCGTAACGATGCTCGCGCGACAATTACGTTTTACTAAATGATTTTTTTGTACCTACAGATGGCCTATCTTACCCGAAGGGGCGAACGGAGGACTGAACGTCTACGCGTAGACACTGCTCCGTTTTCCGGCTTAGCCGAGACCTTTAACGAGGTTGGAACATTTTTTTAATTTTGTATTTTTCGTTAAAAAATGCCATATTCCAGATTACAAAATTCATTCAGACTCGTTGTCATTACCTTCAGGATACAGCAGCTGTTCGGTTCGTGTCGATCTGTCGACAAGATCAAATTAAAAGATCCACGACAAACCTACGATTTCGACATTTCAAGAGAAACATTTTATGTGCTTCGATTATTTCGGATAAATATGGGATAAATAAGATATAGCCCCGTCGATGCCAATACCTCCAATATATCACCGGTCGATTAAGTACACGGATTCGTAGAGCAATAGATAACCTTACTGGAAAAAAAAAACTATTTTCGGCGACCTGCCATCGATCTTCTCTCCCATCGAAGGGAATCTAGTCTCGTTCTTATCCTTCGTCTTGGCCACCACCTTGCTAACTATCGTACCGTTATAATACATTTCAATATGATTATTATTGGCGGATAAGATAGGATCAATTATCAAACGTACTGGAGATCGAACGAACATTTAAAAGAAAGACATATCCGTAATCGCAACGATTGGAGAAGTTAGGCTAGAAAGTTCTCTCGATGGCGATTCTTGGGCGAAAACGGCGTCCGTACTTATCAGTAGCTACATGAATTATTCGATCCGATCATTTCGATTAAATACGTAAAAATAAACGTATGTGAACCAAGTCCAGTCGTATTCTCACCGATGTCACCTCAATTAATTTTAAGCACGTTTATTGTAACGACTCTCCACCGATTAACGGGAGATATTCCACCTTGGTTGTCCGTAATCTCCATGTCTGTCTATGTTATTTATATATTTTTTTTTTAATTGTCGTTTTATGGACTCTCGGGCAATTAACGAAGTGAATTCCACTTTCGTTATCGACAATGTTCTCTCTCTATTTTTTTTTTATAATTTAGAATGTTATTTTGTGGTCCTGAAAAGAACCGTTTTTTTTTTTTGTGTCTGGATTTCGTTTTTTAGATATTTTAAAACGTCAAATAATTTATCTGCAACTTAACCGCCGAAACCGTAG
Organism: Cosmopolites sordidus; assembly: GCA_031761425.1. Taxonomy (NCBI): domain Eukaryota; kingdom Metazoa; phylum Arthropoda; class Insecta; order Coleoptera; family Curculionidae; genus Cosmopolites; species Cosmopolites sordidus. The sequence continues at coordinate 8,199 of JARFXV010002697.1, read as the reverse complement.
AGAGTACGTCCTTGACGTTTCAAGGCATACACCACATCCATGGCGGTGACCGTTTTCCTCTTGGCGTGTTCCGTATATGTTACGGCATCCCTGATAACGTTCTCGAGGAACACTTTCAATACACCTCTGGTTTCTTCGTATATCAAACCCGATATACGTTTGACGCCACCACGTCGGGCTAATCTTCGAATGGCGGGTTTGGTGATGCCTTGAATATTATCACGTAGCACTTTACGATGACGTTTGGCGCCTCCTTTTCCCAAACCCTTTCCGCCTTTGCCTCTTCCGGTCATTTTTTTTTTTCTCAAATACTTGTTAGTCAAACGGTCTTCGCGTCGAATCAACGAAACACATTTAATTTCTTAAACTTATATATGGGTTTCCGGGGAGGCCCCGCCCATCGTTCGTTACCGGGCCAATGGCCTGCAACGTAGGAGAGGGTATAACAAATTCGAGATCTTTTTTTAATTGTCATTCGGCTGGTGCGTGTCGTTGTCGACCTCTGTGATTTAACCGTTGTGTTCTTATACGTCCGTCTGTAATTGTAATAGTCCGAGAAGAGATGGCCCGTACGAAGCAAACCGCACGCAAATCGACCGGTGGCAAAGCTCCTAGAAAACAATTGGCGACCAAGGCGGCAAGAAAGAGTGCCCCCGCAACCGGCGGGGTGAAGAAACCTCACCGTTACAGGCCAGGTACCGTCGCCCTGCGAGAAATCCGTCGTTACCAGAAGAGCACCGAACTGTTGATCAGAAAATTACCCTTCCAACGTTTGGTACGTGAGATCGCACAAGATTTCAAAACGGATTTACGCTTCCAGAGTTCTGCAGTCATGGCTTTACAAGAAGCTAGCGAAGCCTATCTGGTCGGTCTTTTCGAAGATACAAATCTGTGTGCCATTCATGCCAAACGTGTCACCATCATGCCCAAAGACATCCAGCTGGCCAGGCGTATTCGAGGCGAACGTGCCTAAAATATATTTTATATAAATCCGTACATATATATATATATATATATATATATATATATATATATATATATATATATATATATATATATATATATATATGCGTATTTTATATATAGCAAAAAACCGGTTCTTTTCAGAACCAACAAAATGAGTATGTACAAATAATAAAGGGAAAATACATCGTGCATGAATGCCCGTTGTTTCGATTCGTTATACCAAACGATGCGTAAACCAATGGCGAAACATTTAAGCTTGGAGTATTTTTTTTTTTTTCATTCCAAATAATTATCACGTCAGTCTTTTACCTTAATACATGTTTTTTCTCGCTCGAAATAACTATTGCGCCAGTGTTTCTCTCGTTAGTAATACTTATTATAAAGGGTAGAAGTAAATTTCACCATTTTCTCTAATATGGCGAAGGCGAACGTTTGTACCCTAAGGTCGGACCAAGCCTCCTTAAAAGAAAATGTAGGTAGGGGGATTGCATTCAGCAATAGAGGGGTCTCAATGTGATCGAAAAATATGGCGGTCGAACACATAATGGAGGTAGCGACGGTTTTTTTTTTTTTTTTTTTTTTAACTTTTGGGTATTATAGAGGGTCGCGACACTGAAAATGATTGAGAAACGATGACCTCTTTAAGTCATGTTAGATTTATTATTTTCTCGGAGTCGGTTACAGATCTATATATATATATTTTTTTTTTTTTTACGTTCATTTGTGGCTCTGAAAAGAGCCGTTTTTGTTTCTTTCATTCGAAATAATTTTCACGTATTTACTTGGAACTGGTGTATTTGGTGACGGCTTTGGTACCTTCACTAACGGCGTGTTTGGCTAATTCTCCAGGTAAAAGTAATCTGACCGCCGTTTGAATTTCTCTACTTGTTATTGTCGATCTCTTGTTATAGTGGGCCAAACGCGAAGCTTCGGCGGCAATCCTTTCGAAAATGTCATTAACGAAAGAATTCATGATCGACATGGCCTTGCTGGAAATTCCCGTATCCGGATGTACTTGTTTCAACACTTTGTAAATGTAAATGGCGTAACTCTCCTTCCTCCTACGCTTCTTCTTTTTATCAGTTTTTGAGATGTTTTTTTGTGCCTTTCCGGCTTTCTTGGCCGCTTTACCGCTGGTTTTTGGTGGCATTATTGACAAACTCGTCGAATTAACGTACGTATACTACAAGCTCGTAAGGTGAACTGGTTTCAGCACTGTCCTAGGGCACCGTATTTGTGACAGAGCGTACGAATAAGTTACGCTCCGCCCATTGAACAGAGATTCGTGTTCGTGCGTTTCTATTGGTCTCCTGATATATAATATCATGAAGCGAACCTTGACCAAAAAAATAAATGACTACCCATCGAGACGTTGGAGAGTACACACGTGTTCTCTAGCTCCCGAAAAGTGAGGTTAAGTGCAAGTAAACGTTTAGAAAACGTTTAGTGTGTTTTTTGTGAAATTTGTGAATAAGTGCCTTCGCGATGAGCAAAAACCACAGAAACAATTACCTAAAGCAGGTAAAAGAAGCGTGCTATACGTATGACGATTTAGTACGCTGCCATGCTGAGTGTTTGGAGTATCATAGAGATACTCTATCTAGTGTCAATAAACAATTAGCGGATGTTACCGCAAACAATTTAGTGCTCCTTACGGAGAAAACAGTGCTTCAAGTAGCAGTCGACTACATGAAGAACGAAATCAAGAAAGCCGGCGGAAGGGTAAGTGCGGATGGCACGATCTCATTTCCTACGGTTTCGAAAGACAAAGGTCCACAAAACTCAACCTCACACCAAACCACTAAGGCCCAGACGGACCGAAGTGGACTAGAAGGAGGCTCTAAAAAAGCCACCGTAGACAAAGAAGGATTCCAGCAGGTTTCCTCCAAAACAAAGAAGAAGAAAGGTCAACCAGCAGCACGGGCTTCTGAAGCAAGCCATCCTCAGACAGCGCCGACTGCTCCTTCCTCTTCAAAGGCCGAAACCAAGAAGGTAACGACCGAAAAGCTAAAAGCACCGTCCACTACGGAAATACCACCAGTAAGTGCGTCAGAACCAAAAACTGACAACAAAAAACCAATAGCTATTATCCTGACGGATAAAGCTAAATATCTAGAAGTAATGAAGCTTCTAAAAGAAAACAAAGTGGCGGTCGGGCCAGCCATTACCAGGCCTAACGGGGTTTTAATACCCCCGAAGACCGAGAAGGACCGAGAAGCCGTTTGTAAATTGC
>JARFXV010002696.1:0-29760 GCA_031761425.1 Cosmopolites sordidus | reverse complement strand
ATATCGCCTATCCGCACAGACATCTAGGTTCGAAATTAGCATTAGATGCATGAAAGTAAAATATTTTTAAACACACCACACACACAAACTGAAAACCCGAATATTATTGTGGCTTAATGCCCGAGTTGAAATTAGCGGGATTTTTTTTTTTCCAGCGATAACGCTCGACGCTTTTTTAGAGTGTATGTGTATAGGATGTAAATGATTATTCTCGAAAAATAAAAACTTTCGATCTATCCGAGAGTCGTCCATCTTGTACATGATATGTGCTAGCCGGGCTCTATGGTTTTGGCCGGTTTTCCCAAAATTCGTCGAAGAAAAAAGACAGCCTCCATAGGTGTCGTTGGTTTTTTAAATGTCCTTATTTTTTTTTCGCGGGAACCCTCAGGTGGTTATTGACTCTTGGTGTAACATTACTTTGTTCCAAAATTTATCTGATATATATATATATATATATATATATATATATATATATATATATATATATATATATATATATATATATATATATTTTATTATTATTATTTACTTATGGGCCCTGGTGGACCACGCGATGTACAATTAGAGGCGTTTGTTGTTGTTAACCTTCCTTCGCACCCATACTAATTTCATTCTTTCGCTATGAGCGTTTTTTCCTTTCGTCAGACCAAGTTGTTCCGGTCTTCCTACATTTTTCTCTCTGGCCAACCTTCCAAACGTTCACCTTGTGTCTGAAACAGCCTCTATCCTGAATTTCACTTTGTGTAATATTTGCTGATCTTAGGTCCTCTTTAATTGCAGCAATCCATCTAATTATTTCTACTTTAGCTCTACTCCTATCAGCAAGGGGTACGGAATCCTCAAACTTTTGTACTTCTTGATTTGTCGTTCGAGTAAACTATCTCCGATAGTTAAAACCCAATTTTACGTAACAATGATAAGTCCCTTTTATTTATACGGTCTTACGATTTATTTTCGTTTTCTAACGCCGACGGCGGCTAAATAACTTCACAAACGTTTCAGAACAAAACCTTGCGTATGGCACTAAACGCGCCGTGGTACGTTCGAAACACTCAAATTATTATAGAGACCGGTGTACCCCCGGTCTCTAAATTCCATTCCCAAATTTACGCCAAGTTTTGCCTACAGGCAAGCTTGAGCGAAAACCCGCTAGTCCTATCTATACCGGACAACCTACCCGGATTTTCCGGGTAAAGCTAGCCAATTGCCCCAATTTGCCTTACGGGCTGCGAGCAGAAAGGAATCGAATTTTCGATTCCCGGCTCGCGTAAGACCGCTTCGACAACAGTCCCTAACCGCCGTGGCCAGGCGGTCTGAGAGATCATCTCCGATCGATCGGACCGGACCAATGGCAAAAAACCCGTCATATTGCTGATGGGGAAAAAGCAAAATTTCATTTTCCTTTTCTTTCATATTAATCTCAGAAGTTCGCCAGGATCATCTTATAGACTATCCTTTCTTATCTATGCCACTTGCTAGGCATACCCGGGTCAGATAGAGACCCTAAAAAATTAGTGCCCATATAGGGTAAAGTTGACTAGAAACGGGCAAGAGCCTTGAGGGGCTAACCCAAAAGCCTGGCTAGATAAGTCGAAGTCGACTCTACTCCTATTTTCATAAAATTCGACTATTTGTCTAGTTAGCCCTACTCGGATTCATCCGTTTTATGTGTCCGTAAAATTTAAGTCTTCTTTTTCTCACATATCGCTATGTATATCTGAGTATTGTTTGATCTCTTGGTATTCCCGATGTCGGTATGTTGTGGCTATTTATTTGTTTGGGGGCCTAGGATTTTTCTTTCCTTCTTTTCAATGTCCTCGATGTCCCTCTTTCTATTCAAAATGAGCGTTTCTGCAGCATATAGACATTCTGGCTTAATAATTGTGTTGTAATGTCTCAGTTTTATGTTTTTAGATAGGCACTTTTTGTTATAAATATTTTGTGTAAGCCTTAATGCCGTTTCCATTTTTTGACATCTATCCTTATTGGCCGCTTTTTCCAATCCATTTTCCATGATTATTTCACCCAAATATTTGAATTGAGAGACTCGTCTGATGTTACCATATTTTGTTTTTAGAAATGGCGTTCTTAGTCTGTTGCAGGTCATGTTAGCTTATGGCGTGCTTAGTCTGTTTCCTTTAGGATTTCAATCTGTATCTGTGCCCTTAATATATCTTGAGCTAAAATTGCTAGATCATCAGCAGATGCCAGACAATCAGTATTGATGTTGGTTCTCCCCAGTTTAATGGGCTGGTCAACATTCAGGGCCAACTTATTTTTTTTCACGCCACTCCTATATTATTTTTTCTAGAACACAGTTAAATAGGAGTGGCGAGAGTCCTCCATCCCCTCGTCTCACTCCAGTTTTAATTTCGAAGGGCTCTGAGAGATGTCAACCATGAATTTTACTTTTAAACCTTGTGTTAGTTAACGTTGCTTTAATAATCCCCAGCGTTTTTTCAGAGATCTGGTCCTTGTTCTTTCGGAAGATTCGGAATAAAGATTCGCGGTCAATAGAGTCTCATGCTTTTTTGAAATCCACAAATGTACAGACGAGATTTTTATTGTACAGTTCTTGATGTCTTAGAATCAACTTTAGATTCAGGATCTGTTCAGGGCTGGATCTGCCCCCCGGTCGAAAACCTGGTTGATATTCACCAATGTTAGGTTCTAACTGTCCCTGTGCTCTGTCTAGTAGACATTGAGATAGAATCTTGTAACAAACTGGGAGAAGAAATATCCCTCTATAGTTGTTTACATCCGTTCTATGTCCTTTCCTATGTAGTAGATAGATTAGAGCTTCTTTCCAATCTTCCGGAATCCGTTCGGTTCGCCTAACTTCTCGTAGAATTTTGGTTATTTCCTTGATTGTGTACCTGGGGACCAGCGGATTTCAAAAGTTCAGCAGTGATTCCATCTTCTCCAGAAGCTTTGTCATTTTTAAGCCGCTCGATTTGCCTAATTATTTCATCTTCTTTCGGTGGTAATGAATCTGGGTTTGTTTGTTTAGGGTTTAGTGTTGCTAATTTGTTTAAGGGCTCAGGACAGTTTACTATTTGTTCTAAATATTTCGCTAGTTCTTTGCAATTGTCTTGGTTATTTAGAGCTGATTGTCCGTTTTCATTTTGGAAGCAAAGACTTTGCGGTTGATAGCCTATTAATTTAGTTTTAAATGTTTTATAAAAGTTTCGGGTGTTAGTTTTTTTGGAAATCTTTTTCTATTTCAATAAGTTGATTGTTTTCATATTTTCTTTTAGTTTCTCTAACTAGCTTCGATGTTTCTTTTCTTACTTCCAAAAAGATGTTATAGTTTATAACTGTCTTTTGACTGTTCCAATCTTTGAATGTTTTACTTCGGCTTAATACTCCTTGCTCGCAAACTTCATCCCACCACGGATGTTTTCTACGTTTTTGTAAAGGGACCAACTTTAAGGCTGTTTTAATAATTTTTTGTTTCAATTCTTGCCAGTTCTGTGCTGGTTGTTTATCTAGCTCTTCTGTTAGGGCTGGTTTTATTTTCGTTGGGTCAAACTTTGGTATTAGCAGCCTCTTTTGAATAAGTTTTCGAGGTTTTCAGCTAAGTTTGATACTAGTCAGGTGGTGATCCGTGTCTATATTTGCTCCTTTATCGACTCGAACGTTCAAAATCTCTTTATAATTGGGGTACGAATTGGCAACATGGTCATTTTGAAATTCATCCATGTACGTGTTTGGGCACATCCATGTCTTTTGTTTTGTTATTTTCTTCTTAAATTGTGTTGACATCCTTCTTAGATTAAACTGCGAACATAGTTCAACCAATTTTCTACCATTATGGTTGGCCCATTTATGAGTTGGAAAACTGCCGACAGTTTTCCTTCCTGTACTTTTTTCTTTCCCTAGTTGGGCGGCGTTGAAATCACCCGATAGGATTTTTACATGGTTGGTAGGAAATTTAGAGATAGTCTTTTCCAGAATTTCCCAGGACTTATTTACTTTTTCAAGATTAGATTTATTTTCTTCGTTAACCGGGAGGTGTGCATTGATTAATGTATAGTTTTTGTTAGCACATTTGAGGATAGTGTCATAAGTCGATTATTTACTTAGCCCGGACGCCCCAGAATCCGAAAGTCCGGTTGGCAGAGGATTGTCTACCTCCTGGGGTAATTTTGTAATTACTAGAACGATTCATCTTGTACTTTGAATTAAAGGTTTGAACCATGACGGTTCAGAGGTTAAGACTGGAGGGGGTTAGTTCCAGAATTTAAATATCAGCCGCACCACTGGTGAACAGACGCTGACCATTCAACCGCTTGATACAAGTCAGACGCTAAGTGGATTTTGTTTTTTTTTGTGCCTTGGTGTAAAAAAAAAGTGTGTAAAAAAAAAGTGTGTAAAAAAAAAGTGTGTAAAAAAAAAGTGTGTAAAAAAAAAGTGTGTAAAAAAAAAGTGTGTAAAAAAAAAGTGTGTAAAAAAAAAGTGTGTAAAAAAAAAGTGTGTAAAAAAAAAGTGTGTAAAAAAAAAGTGTGTAAAAAAAAAGTGTGTAAAAAAAAAGTGTGTAAAAAAAAAGTGTGTAAAAAAAAAGTGTGTAAAAAAAAAGTGTGTAAAAAAAAAGTGTGTAAAAAAAAAGTGTGTAAAAAAAAAGTGTGTAAAAAAAAAGTGTGTAAAAAAAAAGTGTGTAAAAAAAAAGTGTGTAAAAAAAAAGTGTGTAAAAAAAAAGTGTGTAAAAAAAAAGTGTGTAAAAAAAAAGTGTGTAAAAAAAAAGTGTGTAAAAAAAAAGTGTGTAAAAAAAAAGTGTGTAAAAAAAAAGTGTGTAAAAAAAAAGTGTGTAAAAAAAAAGTGTGTAAAAAAAAAGTGTGTAAAAAAAAAGTGTGTAAAAAAAAAGTGTGTAAAAAAAAAGTGTGTAAAAAAAAAGTGTGTAAAAAAAAAGTGTGTAAAAAAAAAGTGTGTAAAAAAAAAGTGTGTAAAAAAAAAGTGTGTAAAAAAAAAGTGTGTAAAAAAAAAGTGTGTAAAAAAAAAGTGTGTAAAAAAAAAGTGTGTAAAAAAAAAGTGTGTAAAAAAAAAGTGTGTAAAAAAAAAGTGTGTAAAAAAAAAGTGTGTAAAAAAAAAGTGTGTAAAAAAAAAGTGTGTAAAAAAAAAGTGTGTAAAAAAAAAGTGTGTAAAAAAAAAGTGTGTAAAAAAAAAGTGTGTAAAAAAAAAGTGTGTAAAAAAAAAGTGTGTAAAAAAAAAGTGTGTAAAAAAAAAGTGTGTAAAAAAAAAGTGTGTAAAAAAAAAGTGTGTAAAAAAAAAGTGTGTAAAAAAAAAGTGTGTAAAAAAAAAGTGTGTAAAAAAAAAGTGTGTAAAAAAAAAGTGTGTAAAAAAAAAGTGTGTAAAAAAAAAGTGTGTAAAAAAAAAGTGTGTAAAAAAAAAGTGTGTAAAAAAAAAGTGTGTAAAAAAAAAGTGTGTAAAAAAAAAGTGTGTAAAAAAAAAGTGTGTAAAAAAAAAGTGTGTAAAAAAAAAGTGTGTAAAAAAAAAGTGTGTAAAAAAAAAGTGTGTAAAAAAAAAGTGTGTAAAAAAAAAGTGTGTAAAAAAAAAGTGTGTAAAAAAAAAGTGTGTAAAAAAAAAGTGTGTAAAAAAAAAGTGTGTAAAAAAAAAGTGTGTAAAAAAAAAGTGTGTAAAAAAAAAGTGTGTAAAAAAAAAGTGTGTAAAAAAAAAGTGTGTAAAAAAAAAGTGTGTAAAAAAAAAGTGTGTAAAAAAAAAGTGTGTAAAAAAAAAGTGTGTAAAAAAAAAGTGTGTAAAAAAAAAGTGTGTAAAAAAAAAGTGTGTAAAAAAAAAGTGTGTAAAAAAAAAGTGTGTAAAAAAAAAGTGTGTAAAAAAAAAGTGTGTAAAAAAAAAGTGTGTAAAAAAAAAGTGTGTAAAAAAAAAGTGTGTAAAAAAAAAGTGTGTAAAAAAAAAGTGTGTAAAAAAAAAGTGTGTAAAAAAAAAGTGTGTAAAAAAAAAGTGTGTAAAAAAAAAGTGTGTAAAAAAAAAGTGTGTAAAAAAAAAGTGTGTAAAAAAAAAGTGTGTAAAAAAAAAGTGTGTAAAAAAAAAGTGTGTAAAAAAAAAGTGTGTAAAAAAAAAGTGTGTAAAAAAAAAGTGTGTAAAAAAAAAGTGTGTAAAAAAAAAGTGTGTAAAAAAAAAGTGTGTAAAAAAAAAGTGTGTAAAAAAAAAGTGTGTAAAAAAAAAGTGTGTAAAAAAAAAGTGTGTAAAAAAAAAGTGTGTAAAAAAAAAGTGTGTAAAAAAAAAGTGTGTAAAAAAAAAGTGTGTAAAAAAAAAGTGTGTAAAAAAAAAGTGTGTAAAAAAAAAGTGTGTAAAAAAAAAGTGTGTAAAAAAAAAGTGTGTAAAAAAAAAGTGTGTAAAAAAAAAGTGTGTAAAAAAAAAGTGTGTAAAAAAAAAGTGTGTAAAAAAAAAGTGTGTAAAAAAAAAGTGTGTAAAAAAAAAGTGTGTAAAAAAAAAGTGTGTAAAAAAAAAGTGTGTAAAAAAAAAGTGTGTAAAAAAAAAGTGTGTAAAAAAAAAGTGTGTAAAAAAAAAGTGTGTAAAAAAAAAGTGTGTAAAAAAAAAGTGTGTAAAAAAAAAGTGTGTAAAAAAAAAGTGTGTAAAAAAAAAGTGTGTAAAAAAAAAGTGTGTAAAAAAAAAGTGTGTAAAAAAAAAGTGTGTAAAAAAAAAGTGTGTAAAAAAAAAGTGTGTAAAAAAAAAGTGTGTAAAAAAAAAGTGTGTAAAAAAAAAGTGTGTAAAAAAAAAGTGTGTAAAAAAAAAGTGTGTAAAAAAAAAGTGTGTAAAAAAAAAAGTGTGTAAAAAAAAAGTGTGTAAAAAAAAAGTGTGTAAAAAAAAAGTGTGTAAAAAAAAAGTGTGTAAAAAAAAAGTGTGTAAAAAAAAAGTGTGTAAAAAAAAAGTGTGTAAAAAAAAAGTGTGTAAAAAAAAAGTGTGTAAAAAAAAAGTGTGTAAAAAAAAAGTGTGTAAAAAAAAAGTGTGTAAAAAAAAAGTGTGTAAAAAAAAAGTGTGTAAAAAAAAAGTGTGTAAAAAAAAAGTGTGTAAAAAAAAAGTGTGTAAAAAAAAAGTGTGTAAAAAAAAAGTGTGTAAAAAAAAAGTGTGTAAAAAAAAAGTGTGTAAAAAAAAAGTGTGTAAAAAAAAAGTGTGTAAAAAAAAAGTGTGTAAAAAAAAAGTGTGTAAAAAAAAAGTGTGTAAAAAAAAAAGTGTGTAAAAAAAAAGTGTGTAAAAAAAAAGTGTGTAAAAAAAAAGTGTGTAAAAAAAAAGTGTGTAAAAAAAAAGTGTGTAAAAAAAAAGTGTGTAAAAAAAAAGTGTGTAAAAAAAAAGTGTGTAAAAAAAAAGTGTGTAAAAAAAAAGTGTGTAAAAAAAAAGTGTGTAAAAAAAAAGTGTGTAAAAAAAAAGTGTGTAAAAAAAAAGTGTGTAAAAAAAAAGTGTGTAAAAAAAAAGTGTGTAAAAAAAAAGTGTGTAAAAAAAAAGTGTGTAAAAAAAAAGTGTGTAAAAAAAAAGTGTGTAAAAAAAAAGTGTGTAAAAAAAAAGTGTGTAAAAAGTTATAGATAGTTAACTAGGCGGTGTATAAGAACGAGACTCGTTTACCTTTCAAAGGGAGAATAGAACGGTGACAGGTCATCGGGAAAAACATTTTTTCGGCAAAGTCGTTTATATATCTCGAAATCCGAATACTCCACCGATCGGTGATATATCTGAGGTATTTGTATCGCCTGGACAATCTGTAATATCTGGTTTACTTAACTGAAATAATCGAACTAATTAGAATGTTTTTCTTGAAACGTCGAGATCGTCGGTTAGTTGTGATTTTTTTAAATTGAACCTTGTCGAAGGATCGACATGAACCAAATGCCTCCGGTAGCTTCAAGGTATTGACAACGAATCAAGTTAAATATTGCAATCCGGTGAATGGCATTTACTAATGAAAAATACAAAATAAAAACTTTGTTCCGAGCTCGTTAAAGGTCCCGGCGAAGCCGGAATCAGGAGCAGTGTCGACAGTCAGACGCTCAGTCCGCCGTTCGCCCGTTTTACTTACTATGCAACTTTTTGGTGGAGCGAGTGGGCATATTTAGTAAGACGCAACAGACGACGAAGGACGAGCAGCAATACGATTCTGTTCTTTAGCGAAACGCGATAGTAGTGAGTTCTTCGTTACATTAACATTTGACGATAACACGCGCGAGCGCGCGGCAAAATGGCAGACGCGGAAATCGCCGGTCAGGCTACATCTCCATCTAATCTGTCGGGCACAAGCGGAGGCGGTTCCGGGCCCTCGTCTGTACCGCCCGCACCGTCGTCGGCGGCGGCGGCGGCGGCATCGGCTTCATCAAAAAAGGAAAAAACCGTTAAAAGAAAAAATCCCAAAGCCAAAGCTACGCATCCACCGACGGCCGAAATGGTAACAAACGCAATTAAGGGATTGAAAGAAAGGGGCGGTTCGTCATTGAGAGCGATCAAGAAGTATATTGCCGCCAACTACAAGGTCGATGCCGAGAAAGTATCGCCTTTCATCAAGAAATATTTAAAATCGGCAGTTGCATCCGGTACCCTGGTTCAGACCAAAGGAAAAGGTGCGTCCGGTTCTTTTAAGCTGGCAGCGGCATCGTCTAGTTCGTCGGTTCAAGCGAAACAATCGGCGACGAGTGCTGCTTCTTCATCCTCTGGACAAAAGAAAAGAAATATTTCAGTGGGAGCGGCGGCGGCGGCGGCGGCGGCCAAAGGAGGTAGCAAAAAGAGTCCGACGAAAAGAACGACAGCGGCGGTGGCAGCAGCAGCAGCAGCAGCGACGACTGAAAAAAAGACAACCAAAAAGGCAGCAGGAAAATCGAAGAAAGCTGCGGTCGTCGTAGCCGAGAAGAAGGCTTCGGTAAAGAAAGCCGTCGAAAAGAAAACGGGAAAATCGGCTAGTTCGGGATCTTCGGCGGTAACAGTTGCCGCCGCCGCCGCTACGGTGCCATCGAAGGCGAAATCTCCGTCGAAAGCGAAGAAATCAAACAAAGCCGGCCCTACCAAGAAACCCAAGGCTCCTAAACCGAAAAGCGCTAGATCTCCAGCTGCCGCCGCCGCTGCCGGCGGGGGCAAAGCGAAGAAAGCAGCTTCCCCAAAAAAGAAGAAATAAACGAAGACCCCGATTTTCGTCGTTACATCTTAATCTTTCAAGAGGTATGAATAAATCGAATGTTCCCAATACAGATTATCGACGACCACCACCACCAAAACCATCATCTGGAATGATGATGTAGGAAAATATGTTTACGAAAGCGTAACATTTTCCAAAAAAAAAAAACGGTTCTTTTCAGAACCACAACATTTATTGTTACTTGAAATTAAAAGAAATATAGAAAAAAACATCCATTTAGACAAGACGCCGAAATATATCCGAGTAGTAATTCGATATTACTAATAATAACTGATTTTGTACAATTATATATTTAAAAAAAAATAAAAAAAATTAAAAAAAAATACAAATAAAAAAATCCATCGAGACTAGAACCGGCGAATAATATATATCTGACGTCCGTTGTTCGTTTGTAACTTTAATTTTTGTTTACGGATCAATATTGTTTTTTCTTTTCATAGATATTTTGTTGGTCCTGATAAGGACCGATATTTCGAATCAGGCGAAGACCATCATCATCATCATCATCTTCAAGTAGGGATAGAGAAGTTGTTTCGATTTTACTTCGTTTTACTGTCGGTCTTTTTTGGCAATAGCACGGCCTGAATGTTAGGTAAAACACCACCTTGTGCGATGGTCACGCCGGACAATAGTTTGTTCAATTCTTCGTCATTTCTAATGGCGAGCTGCAAATGTCGTGGGATAATTCTCGTCTTTTTGTTATCTCTGGCGGCGTTTCCGGCCAATTCCAATACTTCGGCGGCAAGATACTCCATTACCGCGGCCAAATATACCGGTGCTCCTGCACCTACGCGTTCCGCGTAATTTCCTTTCCTCAACAATCTGTGAATACGGCCGACCGGAAACTGCAATCCGGCACGATTCGAACGCGACTTGGCCTTTCCTTTAACTTTGCCTCCTTTTCCGCGTCCAGACATGCTGATTTTTTTTTGTTCTTTGCTTACAATTGATCAGATCGCACGGCACGACCGTCGTCGTAGAGTCAGATGAGAGACTATTTTCTGTCGGGATGTCCCCCCCTTCTATTTTCTATTTTCTATTTTATTAGCCTGGTTTTTAAGTTAGCCTTTTCGGCCCTTACTTATATAGCATGAGATTGACCCAGAATGGGTTTCTAATTATTTTGAGGGTCTCTAGTTGACCCAGGAAATGTCGGAATGTTTGGTCCCGAAGGACGGAGGTCCGACTGTTCATGAAGTGGTTTTTCAGTGAAGTCCAGGCGAACTTCAGGAGGTTAATTTGGAAAACCGATGAAGTCATCGGCGTTGCGGTGCTAATTTCTGCCGTTGCCGGGCCGACGCTGCGCATAGGTGCAGTCGCCGGGCCGGCACAGACAGAAACGCTAGATTGTGCGACGGCGGTAGCGGAGGCTGAGACTTACACAAGTCGGAAAACGAGAAAACTTCGTTAACCGGGTCTTGATGCCGGAGATTGGGGACGATGATATCGGAGTATTGCCCTGTGGCTAGGGCAGGAGGTCCGATAATTCGCGTAGCAGTGGATTGCTACCTCGCGAGGCTGTGAGCTTCAGCTTGGCGAGTGTGGTTTGATGGAATTGAGAGATCGGTGGCACGCAGGCCTCCCGATGGATTTGGTTATTTCTAACGTACCAAGGTGCGTCTAGGGCCACACGCAAGGATTTATTTTGGAAAATTTGAAGTTTCTTGATCAGAGTTGGACCAAGAAACCGGTAGTACGTATGGAAGCCGTACAGAACTACTGATCTGACAAGGATTTTGTAGATCATGACTTTGATTTTTGGAGCGAGGTTGCTCGTTCTGCATGAGAGCGGGTACAGCATTTTGATGATGCCGCAACCCTTGCAGATGGCTTGCTGGATTTGACTGGACCAAGAGAGATGTCGGTCGAAATGAAGACCTAAGTAGGTTGCTTTTTGCAACCATGGAATCGGAACTTTGTCCACCAGTAGCCTGTATTCTCTGATGAAGCGTTTATTAGTGAAGATGATCGCCTGAGTCTTTTTCGGATTGACTTGCAGGCGCCAGAATTTGAGCCAGTGGATAGCTGCATTAAGTTGCTTCTGGAGTTTGTTGTGAATCACAGAAGTCTGAGGAGACGCTACAAAGTAAGCTGTGTCGTCCGCGAAGAATGCGGATTTCACATCTTGTGAGCGTGGAATACCGGCCAAGTAGATATTGAACAAGGCCGGTGCCAGGGGGGAACCTTGCGGGACGCCCGCTTTTATTTGTTTTCTCGTGGAGACGGAAGAGTTTATTCGAACTTGGAAGGTTCTGTCTTCCAGGAATGAACGGATTAACAAGGTCAGATCTCGGGGAAATCCGAGAGAGATGGTTTTGTAGATGAGACCATCATGCCAGACTTTGTCGAAGGCTTTGGACAGGTCGAGAAGAACTGCTCCGAGATGCCATTTTTTCTCGAGAGCTGAATGGACTTTGCTGGCCAACCTGGCCGCTTGGTGAATGGATGAAAGACCTTTCCTGAACCCGAATTGTTCATCTGGAATGATCTTTTTGGAGTCGGTGAAGCTGTTGAGGGCTTCGAGGATGGTTTTTTCAGCGATTTTGGAGAGAGCGCTGAGGAGACTGATCGGCCTGTAGTCGGCCGGGCTCGGACTGTTGCATTTTTTGGGTATCACGGCAAGAATGGCGTGCTTCCATGAGCTTGGATAATGTTGGAGGCGCAGAATGGAGTTCACGATGTTTGTGATCTCCGCGATCTGCTTGCTCGGAAGTTTCTGAAGTTGCCTGGCCGTGATACCGTCAAAGCCGGGGGTTTTTCTGGGGGCGAAGCTTTTGATTATTGCTGTGATTGAACGGGGGGAAGCGAGATGATTTTGCAGGAAGGAGATTTGCGGGAAGATAGGTAGCTGGGCCGAAACCCTGCTGACCTCCGCATCGAAATTTGGATCTGCTTCGGGATGACGTTGACAGGTCATCTGAAGCTTGAAGGACTCAGCCAGAAGTTCGGCTTTGTCCACATCGGAGACGGCGACAGCGCCATCTGCATCCGATTTTAGCGGTGGAATAATCCTCCTGGATTTTCCCGCTAAAGACCTCGCCAGACGCCAGATCTGCCTGGAGTTCGATGAGTCCAGAGAGGAGAGCAGGTTACCCCACTTTACTTCTCTGAAAGACTTCATCGCTTGCCTGGCTTCTCTGGTCGCCTGGTTTGCCCGCCTTTTATCCTCGGGATCGAGGGTGGATCTGGCCCTTCTCAACAGGCGATTTCTCGCTCGGAGAAGGTTTTTCAGATCCAGCGGGAGGTCTGTGGTTAGCCTGGACTGGTTGGCTGGCCGTGGCTCCGAAGCGCTGTTGTAGGCCTGCTGAATGTCCTTGGACAGCTTGCTGACTGCAAGCTCGAGTTGCCTGGGGTCGTTGATCGTCGGTATGGGATCTGTAAGATGAAGAAGATTATTATATTTTGCCCAATCCGTGATTTTAATTGGGGGCCTGAAGGGGGCGTCCAGCAGGTGGTTGTCACCCATCTCGAGCAGGACTGGCAGGTGGTCGGAGTCCAGCTCGTGGATAACTCTCGTAGCTGTGGCTCTTCTGGAGTCTTTCACCAGAAAGAAGTCGATGACGGATCCGGTGTGCTGAGGAACTCCGGCGGCGTAGTGTGTTGGTTCGTCTGGATAAGCGATGTTGAATCCCCAGGTGTCGCAGATGTTTTTGAGTTCGCGTCCACGAGTGTTTGTGGACTGGCAGCCCCAATCTTCGTGGTGTGCATTGAAGTCTCCGCCGATGATTTTGGCGGAGGTTCCCTGCGCCAACTTTTCGTAGTCGGCTGGAGCGATGGTGTCCTGATTTCGCTGGTAGACTGAAGCGAGAATCAGGTTGCTTTGGTCTTCGAGCTCAATGGCGATTTGGGTGATTTCCAGACTGACCATGGCCGGAGGGAGCAATTCATGGTGGCGGATGCTGCTCTTTATCAGGATCGCAGTGCCGCCGCCTGGGCCGGTTTTTCTATCGTTCCGATAGATGGTGTAGTTGGGGATGCTGAATCTAGAGGAGGCTTTTAGGAACGTCTCCTGAAGGAGGGCGACGTCGATGTTGTAGGACGTCAGTGTGTCGGCAAGATCCTCCTTCTTGTCGCGCACTGAACTAGCGTTCCATGAGATTATCTTCAGCGTCCTTGGTCTAGTGGCCATTGCTGGGTTGCTGTGCATGGAGGAAATGAGTTAACGTGCTCATCATCTGGTTTTGTTGTTCGCACAGTTTTGCGATCATCTGGAGGAGTGGGTCGGGGGTGACTGCCGGTGGAGCCGAGTTCTTCTGTGTTCCCCATACATGAGTCGGTGGGGGGATCTTTACGGGGGTCTTCTTTGGCGGCGGTGGTTGCTGTTGGTTGGCCTCTGGTGTGGTTTTTTGGCCTTTGGTCGGGCGACGTGGACACCCTGAATAGTTAGCAGTGTGTGCCCCCTGGCAGTTACTGCATTTGGCTGGAGTTTTCTTGCTCTTTTGGCAATCTTTTGTGTTGTGCTGACCGGCACACTTCACGCAGATGGATGGTGC
Source organism: Cosmopolites sordidus (assembly GCA_031761425.1). Lineage (NCBI taxonomy): Eukaryota > Metazoa > Arthropoda > Insecta > Coleoptera > Curculionidae > Cosmopolites > Cosmopolites sordidus. The sequence goes on along the minus strand of JARFXV010002696.1, from coordinate 16,134 downwards.
GTGGCATTGCTTGGCTGTGTGCCCGTACAGTTGGCAGTTGAAACACTGCACGGGTTTGCCATTGGATTTCTGGGCTTCAACCCTGATTGATTGCCTCATGAATCTTGTAATATTGAAGATTTCGTGCTGCTCTCTGGGCACGACAACCTGTACGATTGCTATGGGGATAGGTTTCTTTCTCCTGTCCTTGGCTGGTCTTGTCCATCTTTCGACGTGGATGGGGGTGAAATTTAGTTTCGCCAGCTCGGCGCGGATTTCGTCGTTTCCGATGGTTTCAACTATGCCGCGGAGTAACACTCGGAGGCCTCTTTCTTCTGGCGCGCAGAAGGTATGATAAGGGTAGTTCTTGGCATCGAATAGTTTGGTTATCTTCCTGTAGTCAATTTCTGCCTCGGGGTGGAATGCTGCCCCCTCGGGTTTGTTTGTGATGTGAAATTTCACACCGTCTTTTACCAGTAAACTGGAGGCTTCAGAATAAACGGTCTTGCTCCGCAGGACGATTGGTCTCGATTTAAATCTTTTTCCGCCGTTTGGCTGGTCGGCGGATACGGACGCGGGAGGCACGGCTGGACGGGCGATTTGCTCGGGGCCGGGATTGTTTCTCTTCGCGGGCGCGGAATTATTCACTGACACTTCACTCGCGGCACTGGTTGACGGCGCGGGGTCGGAATCGTTTTTAGACGCGGATGCGGCACTAGTACGCGGCGCGTCGGTATCGGACGGGGATGGTGCGTAGGTGTTTCCACTGGCACCTGCTGCTGAAGGTTTTTTCGTCGGTGGATTGTTGGCCGGCGATGGTTGGCTTGTTTTCCTCTTCTTCGAGGATCTGTGCCTGACAGTGGTGAAACCAATGTCGTCGGCACTTTTGTCTAAGGGCGAGAGCGTGCAATCCATCGCTGCGGACGAGGCTGCTGAATTGCTGCGGCTGCGGCTTTTCGTTTGCGGGGCTTGGCTTGAGGTGGACCGGCTGCGGCTGGTGTCCTCGGCGGGCTGGTTTTGATTCTTCCTTTCCTTTTCTTCCAGAGTGGCGACTTTTTCCATCAGGCTCTTGATTTGTTTTACCAGGTTGGCGTTTTCGGCTTCTATTACCAAAAACTTTTCCTTCAGCTGATTATTCTCATTCTTCAGCTGGTTTATCACTTCGACGGAGAACGAAACGTTCTCCGCGGAGGGTTCGGCGACGGGTTGTCTCGCCATGGTGGCGTCTGGCTGTGACGACATGGCAGCTGTTGTCGGCAGTCTTTGGCTTGTCGGCTACCTGTCCCCCCCTTCTTTCCTTCCTTTTTATATATATGCGGCGGTACAGTCTCCAATGGAATCGTAAAAATACGCCTTACGGTTAAATGGGCGGAGCATATCGTACCCGTACGCTCCAGTACAAAAAAGAAGTGAACTTTTATCGGCTCAAGGGTCAATTTATGATACGGATTTTTATTGTACCGTATGTACATTTAAAAAAAAATCGTCCTCTTTGTCCATAATGCCACCAAAAACTAGCGGGAAAGCGGCCAAAAAAGCGGGAAAGGCACAAAAAAACATCTCGAAAGGTGATAAAAAAAAGAAGCGCAGGAGGAAGGAAAGTTACGCCATTTATATTTACAAAGTGCTGAAACAGGTACATCCGGATACGGGAATTTCCAGCAAGGCCATGTCGATCATGAATTCTTTCGTTAATGACATTTTCGAGAGGATAGCGGCCGAAGCATCGCGTTTGGCTCATTACAACAAAAGATCGACCATAACCAGTAGAGAAATTCAAACGGCGGTCAGATTACTTTTACCGGGTGAATTAGCCAAACACGCCGTTAGCGAGGGGACCAAAGCCGTGACCAAATACACCAGTTCCAAGTAAAAATAGATAAACGTATCAAAGATCAGAAGCAAGAACTGGCGAGATTAATATTTCGAACGATAATAAAAAGAAAATGGCTCTTTTCAGAGCCACGAATTTTAAATATAAAAAAAAAAATATCAAGCATATCGCCTATCCGCACAGACATCTAGGTTCGAAATTAGCATTAGATGCATGAAAGTAAAATATTTTTAAACACACACACACACAAACTGAAAACCCGAATATTATTGTGGCTTAATGCCCGAGTTGAAATTAGCGGGATTTTTTTTTTCCAGCGATAACGCTCGACGCTTTTTTAGAGTGTATGTGTATAGGATGTAAATGATTATTCTCGAAAAATAAAAACTTTCGATCTATCCGAGAGTCGTCCATCTTGTACATGATATGTGCTAGCCGGGCTCTATGGTTTTGGCCGGTTTTCCCAAAATTCGTCGAAGAAAAAAGACAGCCTCCATAGGTGTCGTTGGTTTTTTAAATGTCCTTATTTTTTTTTCGCGGGAACCCTCAGGTGGTTATTGACTCTTGGTGTAACATACTTTGTTCCAAAATTTATCTGATATATATATATATATATATATATATATATATATATATATATATATATATATATATATATATATATATATATATATATTTATTATTATTATTTACTTATGGGCCCTGGTGGACCACGCGATGTACAATTAGAGGCGTTTGTTGTTGTTAACCTTCCTTCGCACCCATACTAATTTCATTCTTTCGCTATGAGCGTTTTTCCTTTCGTCAGACCAAGTTGTTCCGGTCTTCCTACATTTTTCTCTCTGGCCAACCTTCCAAACGTTCACCTTGTGTCTGAAACAGCCTCTATCCTGAATTTCACTTTGTGTAATATTTGCTGATCTTAGGTCCTCTTTAATTGCAGCAATCCATCTAATTATTTCTACTTTAGCTCTACTCCTATCAGCAAGGGGTACGGAATCCTCAAACTTTTGTACTTCTTGATTTGTCGTTCGAGTAAACTATCTCCGATAGTTAAAACCCAATTTTACGTAACAATGATAAGTCCCTTTTATTTATACGGTCTTACGATTTATTTTCGTTTTCTAACGCCGACGGCGGCTAAATAACTTCACAAACGTTTCAGAACAAAACCTTGCGTATGGCACTAAACGCGCCGTGGTACGTTCGAAACACTCAAATTATTATAGAGACCGGTGTACCCCCGGTCTCTAAATTCCATTCCCAAATTTACGCCAAGTTTTGCCTACAGGCAAGCTTGAGCGAAAACCCGCTAGTCCTATCTATACCGGACAACCTACCCGGATTTTCCGGGTAAAGCTAGCCAATTGCCCCAATTTGCCTTACGGGCTGCGAGCAGAAAGGAATCGAATTTTCGATTCCCGGCTCGCGTAAGACCGCTTCGACAACAGTCCCTAACCGCCGTGGCCAGGCGGTCTGAGAGATCATCTCCGATCGATCGGACCGGACCAATGGCAAAAAACCCGTCATATTGCTGATGGGGAAAAAGCAAAATTTCATTTTCCTTTTCTTTCATATTAATCTCAGAAGTTCGCCAGGATCATCTTATAGACTATCCTTTCTTATCTATGCCACTTGCTAGGCATACCCGGGTCAGATAGAGACCCTAAAAAATTAGTGCCCATATAGGGTAAAGTTGACTAGAAACGGGCAAGAGCCTTGAGGGCTAACCCAAAAGCCTGGCTAGATAAGTCGAAGTCGACTCTACTCCTATTTTCATAAAATTCGACTATTTGTCTAGTTAGCCTACTCGGATTCATCCGTTTTATGTGTCCGTAAAATTTAAGTCTTCTTTTTCTCACATATCGCTATGTATATCTGAGTATTGTTTGATCTCTTGGTATTCCCGATGTCGGTATGTTGTGGCTATTTATTTGTTTGGGGCCTAGGATTTTTCTTTCCTTCTTTTCAATGTCCTCGATGTCCCTCTTTCTATTCAAAATGAGCGTTTCTGCAGCATATAGACATTCTGGCTTAATAATTGTGTTGTAATGTCTCAGTTTTATGTTTTTAGATAGGCACTTTTTGTTATAAATATTTTGTGTAAGCCTTAATGCCGTTTCCATTTTTTGACATCTATCCTTATTGGCCGCTTTTTCCAATCCATTTTCCATGATTATTTCACCCAAATATTTGAATTGAGAGACTCGTCTGATGTTACCATATTTTGTTTTTAGAAATGGCGTTCTTAGTCTGTTGCAGGTCATGTTAGCTTATGGCGTGCTTAGTCTGTTTCCTTTAGGATTTCAATCTGTATCTGTGCCCTTAATATATCTTGAGCTAAAATTGCTAGATCATCAGCAGATGCCAGACAATCAGTATTGATGTTGGTTCTCCCCAGTTTAATGGGCTGGTCAACATTCAGGGCCAACTTATTTTTTTTCACGCCACTCCTATATTATTTTTTCTAGAACACAGTTAAATAGGAGTGGCGAGAGTCCTCCATCCCCTCGTCTCACTCCAGTTTTAATTTCGAAGGGCTCTGAGAGATGTCAACCATGAATTTTACTTTTAACCTTGTGTTAGTTAACGTTGCTTTAATAATCCCCAGCGTTTTTTCAGAGATCTGGTCCTTGTTCTTTCGGAAGATTCGGAATAAAGATTCGCGGTCAATAGAGTCTCATGCTTTTTTGAAATCCACAAATGTACAGACGAGATTTTTATTGTACAGTTCTTGATGTCTTAGAATCAACTTTAGATTCAGGATCTGTTCAGGGCTGGATCTGCCCCCCGGTCGAAAACCTGGTTGATATTCACCAATGTTAGGTTCTAACTGTCCCTGTGCTCTGTCTAGTAGACATTGAGATAGAATCTTGTAACAAACTGGGAGAAGAAATATCCCTCTATAGTTGTTTACATCCGTTCTATGTCCTTTCCTATGTAGTAGATAGATTAGAGCTTCTTTCCAATCTTCCGGAATCCGTTCGGTTCGCCTAACTTCTCGTAGAATTTTGGTTATTTCCTTGATTGTGTACCTGGGGACCAGCGGATTTCAAAAGTTCAGCAGTGATTCCATCTTCTCCAGAAGCTTTGTCATTTTTAAGCCGCTCGATTTGCCTAATTATTTCATCTTCTTTCGGTGGTAATGAATCTGGGTTTGTTTGTTTAGGGTTTAGTGTTGCTAATTTGTTTAAGGGCTCAGGACAGTTTACTATTTGTTCTAAATATTTCGCTAGTTCTTTGCAATTGTCTTGGTTATTTAGAGCTGATTGTCCGTTTTCATTTTGGAAGCAAAGACTTTGCGGTTGATAGCCTATTAATTTAGTTTTAAATGTTTTATAAAAGTTTCGGGTGTTAGTTTTTTGGAAATCTTTTTCTATTTCAATAAGTTGATTGTTTTCATATTTTCTTTTAGTTTCTCTAACTAGCTTCGATGTTTCTTTTCTTACTTCCAAAAAGATGTTATAGTTTATAACTGTCTTTTGACTGTTCCAATCTTTGAATGTTTTACTTCGGCTTAATACTCCTTGCTCGCAAACTTCATCCCACCACGGATGTTTTCTACGTTTTTGTAAAGGGACCAACTTTAAGGCTGTTTTAATAATTTTTTGTTTCAATTCTTGCCAGTTCTGTGCTGGTTGTTTATCTAGCTCTTCTGTTAGGGCTGGTTTTATTTTCGTTGGGTCAAACTTTGGTATTAGCAGCCTCTTTTGAATAAGTTTTCGAGGTTTTCAGCTAAGTTTGATACTAGTCAGGTGGTGATCCGTGTCTATATTTGCTCCTTTATCGACTCGAACGTTCAAAATCTCTTTATAATTGGGGTACGAATTGGCAACATGGTCATTTTGAAATTCATCCATGTACGTGTTTGGGCACATCCATGTCTTTTGTTTTGTTATTTTCTTCTTAAATTGTGTTGACATCCTTCTTAGATTAAACTGCGAACATAGTTCAACCAATTTTCTACCATTATGGTTGGCCCATTTATGAGTTGGAAAACTGCCGACAGTTTTCCTTCCTGTACTTTTTTCTTTCCCTAGTTGGGCGGCGTTGAAATCACCCGATAGGATTTTTACATGGTTGGTAGGAAATTTAGAGATAGTCTTTTCCAGAATTTCCCAGGACTTATTTACTTTTTCAAGATTAGATTTATTTTCTTCGTTAACCGGGAGGTGTGCATTGATTAATGTATAGTTTTTGTTAGCACATTTGAGGATAGTGTCATAAGTCGATTATTTACTTAGCCCGGACGCCCCAGAATCCGAAAGTCCGGTTGGCAGAGGATTGTCTACCTCCTGGGGTAATTTTGTAATTACTAGAACGATTCATCTTGTACTTTGAATTAAAGGTTTGAACCATGACGGTTCAGAGGTTAAGACTGGAGGGGGTTAGTTCCAGAATTTAAATATCAGCCGCACCACTGGTGAACAGACGCTGACCATTCAACCGCTTGATACAAGTCAGACGCTAAGTGGATTTTGTTTTTTTTTGTGCCTTGGTGTAAAAAAAAAGTGTGTAAAAAAAAAGTGTGTAAAAAAAAAGTGTGTAAAAAAAAAGTGTGTAAAAAAAAAGTGTGTAAAAAAAAAGTGTGTAAAAAAAAAGTGTGTAAAAAAAAAGTGTGTAAAAAAAAAGTGTGTAAAAAAAAAGTGTGTAAAAAAAAAGTGTGTAAAAAAAAAGTGTGTAAAAAAAAAGTGTGTAAAAAAAAAGTGTGTAAAAAAAAAGTGTGTAAAAAAAAAGTGTGTAAAAAAAAAGTGTGTAAAAAAAAAGTGTGTAAAAAAAAAGTGTGTAAAAAAAAAGTGTGTAAAAAAAAAGTGTGTAAAAAAAAAGTGTGTAAAAAAAAAGTGTGTAAAAAAAAAGTGTGTAAAAAAAAAGTGTGTAAAAAAAAAGTGTGTAAAAAAAAAGTGTGTAAAAAAAAAGTGTGTAAAAAAAAAGTGTGTAAAAAAAAAGTGTGTAAAAAAAAAGTGTGTAAAAAAAAAGTGTGTAAAAAAAAAGTGTGTAAAAAAAAAGTGTGTAAAAAAAAAGTGTGTAAAAAAAAAGTGTGTAAAAAAAAAGTGTGTAAAAAAAAAGTGTGTAAAAAAAAAGTGTGTAAAAAAAAAGTGTGTAAAAAAAAAGTGTGTAAAAAAAAAGTGTGTAAAAAAAAAGTGTGTAAAAAAAAAGTGTGTAAAAAAAAAGTGTGTAAAAAAAAAGTGTGTAAAAAAAAAGTGTGTAAAAAAAAAGTGTGTAAAAAAAAAGTGTGTAAAAAAAAAGTGTGTAAAAAAAAAGTGTGTAAAAAAAAAGTGTGTAAAAAAAAAGTGTGTAAAAAAAAAGTGTGTAAAAAAAAAGTGTGTAAAAAAAAAGTGTGTAAAAAAAAAGTGTGTAAAAAAAAAGTGTGTAAAAAAAAAGTGTGTAAAAAAAAAGTGTGTAAAAAAAAAGTGTGTAAAAAAAAAGTGTGTAAAAAAAAAGTGTGTAAAAAAAAAGTGTGTAAAAAAAAAGTGTGTAAAAAAAAAGTGTGTAAAAAAAAAGTGTGTAAAAAAAAAGTGTGTAAAAAAAAAGTGTGTAAAAAAAAAGTGTGTAAAAAAAAAGTGTGTAAAAAAAAAGTGTGTAAAAAAAAAGTGTGTAAAAAAAAAGTGTGTAAAAAAAAAGTGTGTAAAAAAAAAGTGTGTAAAAAAAAAGTGTGTAAAAAAAAAGTGTGTAAAAAAAAAGTGTGTAAAAAAAAAGTGTGTAAAAAAAAAGTGTGTAAAAAAAAAGTGTGTAAAAAAAAAGTGTGTAAAAAAAAAGTGTGTAAAAAAAAAGTGTGTAAAAAAAAAGTGTGTAAAAAAAAAGTGTGTAAAAAAAAAGTGTGTAAAAAAAAAGTGTGTAAAAAAAAAGTGTGTAAAAAAAAAGTGTGTAAAAAAAAAGTGTGTAAAAAAAAAGTGTGTAAAAAAAAAGTGTGTAAAAAAAAAGTGTGTAAAAAAAAAGTGTGTAAAAAAAAAGTGTGTAAAAAAAAAGTGTGTAAAAAAAAAGTGTGTAAAAAAAAAGTGTGTAAAAAAAAAGTGTGTAAAAAAAAAGTGTGTAAAAAAAAAGTGTGTAAAAAAAAAGTGTGTAAAAAAAAAGTGTGTAAAAAAAAAGTGTGTAAAAAAAAAGTGTGTAAAAAAAAAGTGTGTAAAAAAAAAGTGTGTAAAAAAAAAGTGTGTAAAAAAAAAGTGTGTAAAAAAAAAGTGTGTAAAAAAAAAGTGTGTAAAAAAAAAGTGTGTAAAAAAAAAGTGTGTAAAAAAAAAGTGTGTAAAAAAAAAGTGTGTAAAAAAAAAGTGTGTAAAAAAAAAGTGTGTAAAAAAAAAGTGTGTAAAAAAAAAGTGTGTAAAAAAAAAGTGTGTAAAAAAAAAGTGTGTAAAAAAAAAGTGTGTAAAAAAAAAGTGTGTAAAAAAAAAGTGTGTAAAAAAAAAGTGTGTAAAAAAAAAGTGTGTAAAAAAAAAGTGTGTAAAAAAAAAGTGTGTAAAAAAAAAGTGTGTAAAAAAAAAGTGTGTAAAAAAAAAGTGTGTAAAAAAAAAGTGTGTAAAAAAAAAGTGTGTAAAAAAAAAGTGTGTAAAAAAAAAGTGTGTAAAAAAAAAGTGTGTAAAAAAAAAGTGTGTAAAAAAAAAGTGTGTAAAAAAAAAGTGTGTAAAAAAAAAGTGTGTAAAAAAAAAGTGTGTAAAAAAAAAGTGTGTAAAAAAAAAGTGTGTAAAAAAAAAGTGTGTAAAAAAAAAGTGTGTAAAAAAAAAGTGTGTAAAAAAAAAGTGTGTAAAAAAAAAGTGTGTAAAAAAAAAGTGTGTAAAAAAAAAGTGTGTAAAAAAAAAGTGTGTAAAAAAAAAGTGTGTAAAAAAAAAGTGTGTAAAAAAAAAGTGTGTAAAAAAAAAGTGTGTAAAAAAAAAGTGTGTAAAAAAAAAGTGTGTAAAAAAAAAGTGTGTAAAAAAAAAGTGTGTAAAAAGTTATAGATAGTTAACTAGGCGGTGTATAAGAACGAGACTCGTTTACCTTTCAAAGGGAGAATAGAACGGTGACAGGTCATCGGGAAAAACATTTTTTCGGCAAAGTCGTTTATATATCTCGAAATCCGAATACTCCACCGATCGGTGATATATCTGAGGTATTTGTATCGCCTGGACAATCTGTAATATCTGGTTTACTTAACTGAAATAATCGAACTAATTAGAATGTTTTTCTTGAAACGTCGAGATCGTCGGTTAGTTGTGATTTTTTTAAATTGAACCTTGTCGAAGGATCGACATGAACCAAATGCCTCCGGTAGCTTCAAGGTATTGACAACGAATCAAGTTAAATATTGCAATCCGGTGAATGGCATTTACTAATGAAAAATACAAAATAAAAACTTTGTTCCGAGCTCGTTAAAGGTCCCGGCGAAGCCGGAATCAGGAGCAGTGTCGACAGTCAGACGCTCAGTCCGCCGTTCGCCCGTTTTACTTACTATGCAACTTTTTGGTGGAGCGAGTGGGCATATTTAGTAAGACGCAACAGACGACGAAGGACGAGCAGCAATACGATTCTGTTCTTTAGCGAAACGCGATAGTAGTGAGTTCTTCGTTACATTAACATTTGACGATAACACGCGCGAGCGCGCGGCAAAATGGCAGACGCGGAAATCGCCGGTCAGGCTACATCTCCATCTAATCTGTCGGGCACAAGCGGAGGCGGTTCCGGGCCCTCGTCTGTACCGCCCGCACCGTCGTCGGCGGCGGCGGCGGCGGCATCGGCTTCATCAAAAAAGGAAAAAACCGTTAAAAGAAAAAATCCCAAAGCCAAAGCTACGCATCCACCGACGGCCGAAATGGTAACAAACGCAATTAAGGGATTGAAAGAAAGGGGCGGTTCGTCATTGAGAGCGATCAAGAAGTATATTGCCGCCAACTACAAGGTCGATGCCGAGAAAGTATCGCCTTTCATCAAGAAATATTTAAAATCGGCAGTTGCATCCGGTACCCTGGTTCAGACCAAAGGAAAAGGTGCGTCCGGTTCTTTTAAGCTGGCAGCGGCATCGTCTAGTTCGTCGGTTCAAGCGAAACAATCGGCGACGAGTGCTGCTTCTTCATCCTCTGGACAAAAGAAAAGAAATATTTCAGTGGGAGCGGCGGCGGCGGCGGCGGCGGCCAAAGGAGGTAGCAAAAAGAGTCCGACGAAAAGAACGACAGCGGCGGTGGCAGCAGCAGCAGCAGCAGCAGCAGCGACGACTGAAAAAAAGACAACCAAAAAGGCAGCAGGAAAATCGAAGAAAGCTGCGGTCGTCGTAGCCGAGAAGAAGGCTTCGGTAAAGAAAGCCGTCGAAAAGAAAACGGGAAAATCGGCTAGTTCGGGATCTTCGGCGGTAACAGTTGCCGCCGCCGCCGCTACGGTGCCATCGAAGGCGAAATCTCCGTCGAAAGCGAAGAAATCAAACAAAGCCGGCCCTACCAAGAAACCCAAGGCTCCTAAACCGAAAAGCGCTAGATCTCCAGCTGCCGCCGCCGCTGCCGGCGGGGGCAAAGCGAAGAAAGCAGCTTCCCCAAAAAAGAAGAAATAAACGAAGACCCCGATTTTCGTCGTTACATCTTAATCTTTCAAGAGGTATGAATAAATCGAATGTTCCCAATACAGATTATCGACGACCACCACCACCAAAACCATCATCTGGAATGATGATGTAGGAAAATATGTTTACGAAAGCGTAACATTTTCCAAAAAAAAAAAACGGTTCTTTTCAGAACCACAACATTTATTGTTACTTGAAATTAAAAGAAATATAGAAAAAAACATCCATTTAGACAAGACGCCGAAATATATCCGAGTAGTAATTCGATATTACTAATAATAACTGATTTTGTACAATTATATATTTAAAAAAAAATAAAAAAAATTAAAAAAAAATACAAATAAAAAAATCCATCGAGACTAGAACCGGCGAATAATATATATCTGACGTCCGTTGTTCGTTTGTAACTTTAATTTTTGTTTACGGATCAATATTGTTTTTTCTTTTCATAGATATTTTGTTGGTCCTGATAAGGACCGATATTTCGAATCAGGCGAAGACCATCATCATCATCATCATCTTCAAGTAGGGATAGAGAAGTTGTTTCGATTTTACTTCGTTTTACTGTCGGTCTTTTTTGGCAATAGCACGGCCTGAATGTTAGGTAAAACACCACCTTGTGCGATGGTCACGCCGGACAATAGTTTGTTCAATTCTTCGTCATTTCTAATGGCGAGCTGCAAATGTCGTGGGATAATTCTCGTCTTTTTGTTATCTCTGGCGGCGTTTCCGGCCAATTCCAATACTTCGGCGGCAAGATACTCCATTACCGCGGCCAAATATACCGGTGCTCCTGCACCTACGCGTTCCGCGTAATTTCCTTTCCTCAACAATCTGTGAATACGGCCGACCGGAAACTGCAATCCGGCACGATTCGAACGCGACTTGGCCTTTCCTTTAACTTTGCCTCCTTTTCCGCGTCCAGACATGCTGATTTTTTTTTGTTCTTTGCTTACAATTGATCAGATCGCACGGCACGACCGTCGTCGTAGAGTCAGATGAGAGACTATTTTCTGTCGGGATGTCCCCCCCTTCTTTCCTTCCTTTTTATATATATGCGGCGGTACAGTCTCCAATGGAATCGTAAAAATACGCCTTACGGTTAAATGGGCGGAGCATATCGTACCCGTACGCTCCAGTACAAAAAAGAAGTGAACTTTTATCGGCTCAAGGGTCAATTTATGATACGGATTTTTATTGTACCGTATGTACATTTAAAAAAAAATCGTCCTCTTTGTCCATAATGCCACCAAAAACTAGCGGGAAAGCGGCCAAAAAAGCGGGAAAGGCACAAAAAAACATCTCGAAAGGTGATAAAAAAAAGAAGCGCAGGAGGAAGGAAAGTTACGCCATTTATATTTACAAAGTGCTGAAACAGGTACATCCGGATACGGGAATTTCCAGCAAGGCCATGTCGATCATGAATTCTTTCGTTAATGACATTTTCGAGAGGATAGCGGCCGAAGCATCGCGTTTGGCTCATTACAACAAAAGATCGACCATAACCAGTAGAGAAATTCAAACGGCGGTCAGATTACTTTTACCGGGTGAATTAGCCAAACACGCCGTTAGCGAGGGGACCAAAGCCGTGACCAAATACACCAGTTCCAAGTAAAAATAGATAAACGTATCAAAGATCAGAAGCAAGAACTGGCGAGATTAATATTTCGAACGATAATAAAAAGAAAATGGCTCTTTTCAGAGCCACGAATTTTAAATATAAAAAAAAAAATATCAAGCATATCGCCTATCCGCACAGACATCTAGGTTCGAAATTAGCATTAGATGCATGAAAGTAAAATATTTTTAAACACACACACACACAAACTGAAAACCCGAATATTATTGTGGCTTAATGCCCGAGTTGAAATTAGCGGGATTTTTTTTTTCCAGCGATAACGCTCGACGCTTTTTTAGAGTGTATGTGTATAGGATGTAAATGATTATTCTCGAAAAATAAAAACTTTCGATCTATCCGAGAGTCGTCCATCTTGTACATGATATGTGCTAGCCGGGCTCTATGGTTTTGGCCGGTTTTCCCAAAATTCGTCGAAGAAAAAAGACAGCCTCCATAGGTGTCGTTGGTTTTTTAAATGTCCTTATTTTTTTTTCGCGGGAACCCTCAGGTGGTTATTGACTCTTGGTGTAACATACTTTGTTCCAAAATTTATCTGATATATATATATATATATATATATATATATATATATATATATATATATATATATATATATATATATATATATATATTTATTATTATTATTTACTTATGGGCCCTGGTGGACCACGCGATGTACAATTAGAGGCGTTTGTTGTTGTTAACCTTCCTTCGCACCCATACTAATTTCATTCTTTCGCTATGAGCGTTTTTCCTTTCGTCAGACCAAGTTGTTCCGGTCTTCCTACATTTTTCTCTCTGGCCAACCTTCCAAACGTTCACCTTGTGTCTGAAACAGCCTCTATCCTGAATTTCACTTTGTGTAATATTTGCTGATCTTAGGTCCTCTTTAATTGCAGCAATCCATCTAATTATTTCTACTTTAGCTCTACTCCTATCAGCAAGGGGTACGGAATCCTCAAACTTTTGTACTTCTTGATTTGTCGTTCGAGTAAACTATCTCCGATAGTTAAAACCCAATTTTACGTAACAATGATAAGTCCCTTTTATTTATACGGTCTTACGATTTATTTTCGTTTTCTAACGCCGACGGCGGCTAAATAACTTCACAAACGTTTCAGAACAAAACCTTGCGTATGGCACTAAACGCGCCGTGGTACGTTCGAAACACTCAAATTATTATAGAGACCGGTGTACCCCCGGTCTCTAAATTCCATTCCCAAATTTACGCCAAGTTTTGCCTACAGGCAAGCTTGAGCGAAAACCCGCTAGTCCTATCTATACCGGACAACCTACCCGGATTTTCCGGGTAAAGCTAGCCAATTGCCCCAATTTGCCTTACGGGCTGCGAGCAGAAAGGAATCGAATTTTCGATTCCCGGCTCGCGTAAGACCGCTTCGACAACAGTCCCTAACCGCCGTGGCCAGGCGGTCTGAGAGATCATCTCCGATCGATCGGACCGGACCAATGGCAAAAAACCCGTCATATTGCTGATGGGGAAAAAGCAAAATTTCATTTTCCTTTTCTTTCATATTAATCTCAGAAGTTCGCCAGGATCATCTTATAGACTATCCTTTCTTATCTATGCCACTTGCTAGGCATACCCGGGTCAGATAGAGACCCTAAAAAATTAGTGCCCATATAGGGTAAAGTTGACTAGAAACGGGCAAGAGCCTTGAGGGCTAACCCAAAAGCCTGGCTAGATAAGTCGAAGTCGACTCTACTCCTATTTTCATAAAATTCGACTATTTGTCTAGTTAGCCTACTCGGATTCATCCGTTTTATGTGTCCGTAAAATTTAAGTCTTCTTTTTCTCACATATCGCTATGTATATCTGAGTATTGTTTGATCTCTTGGTATTCCCGATGTCGGTATGTTGTGGCTATTTATTTGTTTGGGGCCTAGGATTTTTCTTTCCTTCTTTTCAATGTCCTCGATGTCCCTCTTTCTATTCAAAATGAGCGTTTCTGCAGCATATAGACATTCTGGCTTAATAATTGTGTTGTAATGTCTCAGTTTTATGTTTTTAGATAGGCACTTTTTGTTATAAATATTTTGTGTAAGCCTTAATGCCGTTTCCATTTTTTGACATCTATCCTTATTGGCCGCTTTTTCCAATCCATTTTCCATGATTATTTCACCCAAATATTTGAATTGAGAGACTCGTCTGATGTTACCATATTTTGTTTTTAGAAATGGCGTTCTTAGTCTGTTGCAGGTCATGTTAGCTTATGGCGTGCTTAGTCTGTTTCCTTTAGGATTTCAATCTGTATCTGTGCCCTTAATATATCTTGAGCTAAAATTGCTAGATCATCAGCAGATGCCAGACAATCAGTATTGATGTTGGTTCTCCCCAGTTTAATGGGCTGGTCAACATTCAGGGCCAACTTATTTTTTTTCACGCCACTCCTATATTATTTTTTCTAGAACACAGTTAAATAGGAGTGGCGAGAGTCCTCCATCCCCTCGTCTCACTCCAGTTTTAATTTCGAAGGGCTCTGAGAGATGTCAACCATGAATTTTACTTTTAACCTTGTGTTAGTTAACGTTGCTTTAATAATCCCCAGCGTTTTTTCAGAGATCTGGTCCTTGTTCTTTCGGAAGATTCGGAATAAAGATTCGCGGTCAATAGAGTCTCATGCTTTTTTGAAATCCACAAATGTACAGACGAGATTTTTATTGTACAGTTCTTGATGTCTTAGAATCAACTTTAGATTCAGGATCTGTTCAGGGCTGGATCTGCCCCCCGGTCGAAAACCTGGTTGATATTCACCAATGTTAGGTTCTAACTGTCCCTGTGCTCTGTCTAGTAGACATTGAGATAGAATCTTGTAACAAACTGGGAGAAGAAATATCCCTCTATAGTTGTTTACATCCGTTCTATGTCCTTTCCTATGTAGTAGATAGATTAGAGCTTCTTTCCAATCTTCCGGAATCCGTTCGGTTCGCCTAACTTCTCGTAGAATTTTGGTTATTTCCTTGATTGTGTACCTGGGGACCAGCGGATTTCAAAAGTTCAGCAGTGATTCCATCTTCTCCAGAAGCTTTGTCATTTTTAAGCCGCTCGATTTGCCTAATTATTTCATCTTCTTTCGGTGGTAATGAATCTGGGTTTGTTTGTTTAGGGTTTAGTGTTGCTAATTTGTTTAAGGGCTCAGGACAGTTTACTATTTGTTCTAAATATTTCGCTAGTTCTTTGCAATTGTCTTGGTTATTTAGAGCTGATTGTCCGTTTTCATTTTGGAAGCAAAGACTTTGCGGTTGATAGCCTATTAATTTAGTTTTAAATGTTTTATAAAAGTTTCGGGTGTTAGTTTTTTGGAAATCTTTTTTTTGGAAATCTTTTTCTATTTCAATAAGTTGATTGTTTTCATATTTTCTTTTAGTTTCTCTAACTAGCTTCGATGTTTCTTTTCTTACTTCCAAAAAGATGTTATAGTTTATAACTGTCTTTTGACTGTTCCAATCTTTGAATGTTTTACTTCGGCTTAATACTCCTTGCTCGCAAACTTCATCCCACCACGGATGTTTTCTACGTTTTTGTAAAGGGACCAACTTTAAGGCTGTTTTAATAATTTTTTGTTTCAATTCTTGCCAGTTCTGTGCTGGTTGTTTATCTAGCTCTTCTGTTAGGGCTGGTTTTATTTTCGTTGGGTCAAACTTTGGTATTAGCAGCCTCTTTTGAATAAGTTTTCGAGGTTTTCAGCTAAGTTTGATACTAGTCAGGTGGTGATCCGTGTCTATATTTGCTCCTTTATCGACTCGAACGTTCAAAATCTCTTTATAATTGGGGTACGAATTGGCAACATGGTCATTTTGAAATTCATCCATGTACGTGTTTGGGCACATCCATGTCTTTTGTTTTGTTATTTTCTTCTTAAATTGTGTTGACATCCTTCTTAGATTAAACTGCGAACATAGTTCAACCAATTTTCTACCATTATGGTTGGCCCATTTATGAGTTGGAAAACTGCCGACAGTTTTCCTTCCTGTACTTTTTTCTTTCCCTAGTTGGGCGGCGTTGAAATCACCCGATAGGATTTTTACATGGTTGGTAGGAAATTTAGAGATAGTCTTTTCCAGAATTTCCCAGGACTTATTTACTTTTTCAAGATTAGATTTATTTTCTTCGTTAACCGGGAGGTGTGCATTGATTAATGTATAGTTTTTGTTAGCACATTTGAG